>JAOXOE010028674.1:0-15733 GCA_028565055.1 Phoeniculus purpureus
TGACCCTCCCCTGGTGGAGCTGGAAGCCCTTCCCTCTGCTTCTGTCACTGCTGACCTGTGAGCAGAGCCCAGCACCAGCATCTCTGCAGTGTCCTTTCAGAGAGCTGTAGAGAGCAATGAGGGCTCCCCTCAGCCTCCTCTTCCTCAAACTACACAGCCCCAACTCTCTCAACCTCAGCCACCACACCCCATCCCCAGTGAAGCTCACACATAACCAGTGCCCTGCAGCCTCACCTCACCACAGTATTCAGAGATGAACTCGTTCTTCTGTACGGGATCCTTGATGAAAATCCCCCAGCCTGCCACATCGGAAGGTGCCAACAGCAAGTGCTGTGGGAGAGACAGAGAAGCTGAGGTGTGCCTGGCATGGATTTGGGGTTGGGTTTGGGGCAGGGGGCGGTGTTTGCTTTGCAGTTGGGTGGTTTAAATGACTTAGAATCACAGAATCATCGAGGTTGGAAAAGACCCCTGAGATCACTGAGTCCAACCATCAACCCCACTCTGCAAGGTCATCCCTGAACCGGATTTCCCAACACCACATCTAAGTGAGTTTTAAACTCATCCAGGGATGACTTGTCTACTGGAACTCCAGGAGAGAAGATGGAACCTGGATCCTACCCAGCAAACACCCACTCCAATTCCAGCCTGGGCACCAGAAAGGCTTTGTGAAACCAACAGCAGCTGAACTCTGGAAAACCAGTGAACACTGTAGTTGAACCTTGAAAGAAGGGTGTGCGGTGGGGACCTCAGGGTGTGCGGTGGGGACCTCAGGGTGTGCTGCGGGGACCTCAGGCTGCGGCAAGGCAGCCACTCACTCCTCCCCAGTGGGATGGGAAGGAGAATTGAAAACACAAAGTACAGCTCCTGGGTTCAGCCTACATAGAATTGACTAAACAATAAAAGAACTAACATGAACTACAACAAGGATGATGCAAATTCATCTGACACAAGGAGACACAGAACTCGGGCACAGGCTGAGTGCTGTACAGTCGTGCAACTGTGTGATGCCTGAGCACCGAGTCCTCTCCACCTGCCAGCTCCCCCTCAGTTTGTTCACCACACATCACATCCTGCAGGCTAGGATGTCCCTTTGGGATAGGAGGTCCCTTTGGCTGGCTGGGAGCAGCTGTCCTGGCCATGTGCTCACTCAGCTTGCTGTGCACCTGCTCGCTGGCAGAGCACAGGAGGCTGAAAAGTCCTTCACTTAGGAGAAGCAGCGCTCAGCAGCAGCTAAACATCAGTGTTATCAACGTTCTGCTCACACTGAATCCAAAACACAGCACGGGCCCAGCTGCTAGGAATAAAGTCAATTCTGATCCCAGCCCAAACGCAGCCAGGCTGTTACACAAACCCGCACTCTAAGGGCTCCAAACCAGGAGGGCCTGCAGACAGCAGCCCACTGCTCAGTTAGTGGGCTAACTAAACAGTTCAGCTCTGGATCCCACTGAACTGGTTTCTGAGAGCACATTCCAGAGCCAAAATAAACCTTGGAATGTTCAGTTACTCAACAGCGCCCGGGGGGCTTTCAAGATCTCTTCCACAGAGAGGATGGAGTCTGAGCACCAGAATCTCCAAAAAGGCAGGAAGAACCAGTATCGGTGTCTAAGCCAAAGCTCTTCGTGCTGATGGAGGGAAGGGCTGTCAAGCTCTCACTGCAAAACAGCACCCTGCCTGCAAATGCCAAGTGAAGCCTGAATGGGGACAAGAAGGTACTTTACTGGTACTAACTAGTCTGTGACAACACGCGCCCAGAGCTCGAGAGCAGCCCCTGAACCACCTGCTAGTCTGTGACAACACACGCCCAGAGCTCGAGAGCAGCCCCTGAACCAGCTAACAGTCAGCTACCTCCTTTCTTGTTTCTCTTTGCAGGAAGGCAAAGAAATCCCATTGTCTGGCATGAAAACACCTCAAACCTGAGGCACCGGGCACACAGCAGCAGATACGTACCTTTTTGGATCCTCTTTGGATGCTGCAGTTCTTGCAAGAAACGTTCTTGCTGTCCCAGTGGTCGGCGGCTCCACACGTCAGACAGAGGTCAGGATCACATTCGCGCACGGCGAGGTAACAGGGACACTGCTTAGTGTTGCATTGTGCTTTACAGCGGCACCCGGGGAACCTGTTTTGGCCTGCAGACGACACATGGGAAACAGAGGGCAGGATGAGAACAAGCACTCTGCAGCGCTATTAGCAACGAGTCTTGGGGAGGGACTGCAGGAGAAGTCTGATGGGGAGAAGCTGAGGGAGCTGGGGGTGTTTAGCCTGGAGAAGAGGAGACTAAGGGGGGACCTTCTCCCTCTCTCCAACTCCCTGAAGGGAGGTTGCAGTCAGGTGGGGGTCGGGCTCTTCTCCCAGGCAACCAGCACCAGGATGAGAGGGCAGGGCCTGAAGTTGCCAGGGGAGGGTTAGGTTGGATATTAGGAAGCCCTTCCTCATGGCCAGGGTGATCAGGCACTGGACTGGACTGCCTAAGGCAGTGGTGGAGTCCCCATCCCTGGAGGTGTTGAAGGACAGCCTGGCTGTGGTCCTGATCTAGTTGACATTGTGATGTTAGGTCCTGGGCTAGGCTGGATGAGCTCAGAGGGATTTTCCAGCCTCCAACCCGTGTATGGTTCTTTCAACCATTTACTTTTCAATAACGGACTTGTGTTCTAGGAGACCGCCGTACAAAAGGGCTGTTCCTGACCAGAGCGAGGCTGCCCTGCTCCTGAGCAAGTTGTCATGCCGTAAACTCACTGAGGATTGTTCTTCCCTCTTCTTTCTCAGTGTAAAGAAGTGTTCTACTGGTGCTTGTAGGCACTTTGACTTTCAACAACTACACTGACAATTCCAATTCATTCCGTCAGTAGTGGTACCGGTTTTTATTAGGGTTTCTCTACTTTTGGTAGAAACTATTTTCAATTTTATGTAACTGATGTCTCAACTAATGAGAATTACACCAGAATCCCATGAAAAGGGCAATAGGACAAGGGGCAGTGGGTGTGAGCTGGAGCACAGGAGGTTCCACATCAATATGAGATGGAACTTCTTCCCAGTGAGGCTGACAGAACCCTGGAAGGGGCTGCCCAGGGGAGTTGTGGAGTCTCCTTCTCTGGAGACGTTTCAAAGCTGCCTGGACGTTTTCCTGTGTGACTGTATCTGGTGATCCTGCTGTGGCCGGGGGATTGCACTGGATGATCATTTGAGGTCCCTTCCAATCCCTAACAGGCTGTGAATCGGTGAAGCATGTTGAAAAGCTGCCCCGAATCTGTTGCATCGCACTTAGGGAGTGTTTTTGCATTCAGGCTGCTCTCAACCTCTTAGCTCGCTTGTTTTACTCTTCTGATTCAAGCTGGAGCGTGTTGACATTACTAAGCTTTCCCTTATAGGTTTTTACCGCCACCCCCAGCACAAACAAACAGCAGTAGGAGGAACAGCTGCTGTGGGTGACTGGCCATGCGCTCTGCTCCGATCTCTCTGCATCTTTACACCCCATCAGAACAGCCAGGGAGGTGAGATACCAAGGGAGACGTTGGCCTTGTTGCTGCCACCATCGACTGAAGCACACTTGCAGCCTTGTTTATCATCGCTGGCAGCTGAGCGTCTCTTCACACAAAAATACTGGAAATTCAGGGAATTACAACAATATCAAGTCGCCAGCCAATTTTGTCCCTGGCTAAGCAGTTACAAAAGCTGCCAGTG
The DNA here is from genome assembly GCA_028565055.1 of Phoeniculus purpureus. Lineage (NCBI taxonomy): Eukaryota > Metazoa > Chordata > Aves > Bucerotiformes > Phoeniculidae > Phoeniculus > Phoeniculus purpureus. Next base: position 3,679 of record JAOXOE010028674.1, read on the forward strand.
ACCTCAGTTTTATGCGGTGGTTTTTTTCTGCTGAGAACTACTGTTTGGTCTGAGATCATCGAAGCTTATTTCCAACTGGGATCCAGTGTTAGATCTTGTTGTTTCCAGAGTTAGGATGGTTGGAAACAGTGATCCAGTCATGTTCATCTTGAAATTCTGCAACTCCATTAAAGTCAGTCCCAGCATGTTAGTAATTTTAGCAGCATGTTCTAATCCAAATGAAAACCAGATGTCCTTCCTGGGAATAGGGGAGCGCAGACAATGGGCACTGTATTTAGATTCCAGGACTGGTATGCTTTCTTTTTGCTTTTCTTTTTAATGAATGCTCACCGCTTACTTTGCAGGCAACTCTTTGCCTAGTTTTAAGGAAAAAAATCCCTAAGTTTTCAAAGATATATTTTTTAAAAAAAAATCTGTGTTAAAAAATATTTCCCTGGAGTTGTGTAAAAAACACGTACGCTGGCAACTGGATGGCCTGATGAAGGGACTCCTGGTGAGGGAGGAATTTTTACGACTCCCTTAAAAAACAGTTGTGAGCGTTCCACAGATAAACAAGACATTGATTTGGTGGGGCATTTTCGTGAGGTCTGTAATTATTTGTTCTCTAGTGTTTGTGTCAGTAGGGTATCCACAGCTTAATTACACAGAACACCCTCTTGTAGCAGCAGCAGCAGGCGTAGGGCTTTACTGTAGCATGAGGCAGTGCTGTTTCAGCTAGCAGGTGCAGGACCAAGGAGCAGGTTATTTCGTGGATCTCTATGGGTTCTGGAATCACAGAATGTCAGGGGTCGGAAGGGACCTTGAAAGCTCATCCAGTCCAACCCCCCTGCCAGAGCAGCATCACCTACAGCAGGTCGCACAGGAACATCCAGGTGAATTTTTGAATGTCTCCAGGGCAGGAGACTCCACAGCCTCTCTGGGCAGCCTGTTCCAGGGCTCTGACACCCTCACGTGCCTCAGTTACGTAGGTCAGCTGCTGTGTTTCTACTTCTCGTGTTTTGCAATTATTTTTATCCTTTTTTCCCCCCTCTACTAGTGTATTTTTGTGGATTTTTCATTAATAAATTTCACATGTGAGTTGGGTTTGCTTTTGGTTTTCTTGCTTCTTTCAGGGACGTTTATGAAGAGCAGTTTGTCGCAATAGTGTTTGTGTTGGCACTGGCTTCTCTGCCCTGTGCAGAGACTCTTGCAGGTGCCAGTTCACCTTTCACACCACCAGTGTGACAGCAACAGCTTTCGGTACGGCAGAAGCTGTAAGGTTGTCGATATTGCCAAAGAGTTTTCTTTGACCCACTGAGAGCGAGTTGCGTTGAACGGAGTTGCATCCAGTTGGTGGTTGGTCACCAGTGGTGTCCCCTAGGGCTCAGTGCTCCCAGCTCTATCAGTGGTGAGTGCACCCTCGGTCACTTTGTAAATGACACCAAGCTGCGTTGGGCGTGTCAATCTGCTGGAGGGTAGGGATGCTCTGCAGAAGGATCTGGACAGGCTGGATCCCTGGTTCCAGGACAACTGTATGAGGTTCAGTAGGGCCAGATGTCAGGTCCTGCACTTGGGCCACAAAAACCCCCAGCAGCTACAAGCTTGGGGAGCAGTGGCTGGAAACTGCTCAGCAGAGAGGGACCTGGGGATGTTGATTGACAGTGGCTGAACAAGAGCCAGCTGGGTGCCCAGGTGGCCAAGAATGCCAGCAGGATCCTGGCCTGCTGCAGCACTAGTGTGGTCATCAGGACTAAGGAGGCGATCCTGCCCCTATACTGGGCCCTGGAGAGGCTGCACCTCAAGTACTGGGGACAATTTTGGATACCGCAGTATAAGAAGGACATTGAGGTGCTGGAGATGGGGCAGAGAAGGGCAACTGGGCTGGTTAGGGGTCTGGAGAGCTGGTCTGATGGGGAGAGGCTGAGAGAGTTGGGGCTGTTCAGCCTGGAGAAGAGGAGGCTGAGGGTAGACCTCACTGCTCTCTACAGCTACCTGAAGGGAGGTTGGAGAGTGAGGCAGAGGTTGGCCTGTTCTCCCTAGGGAGTAGGACTAGGACAAGAGGAAATGGGGTCAGGTTGTGCCAGGGGAGGTTCAGATTGGATCTAAAGAAAAACTTCTTCCCAGAAAGAGTGGGAAGTCCTTGGAACACGATGTCCAGGGAGTGGAGACAGTGTCCCTGGAGGAGTTCAACAAATCAGCAGCCAGGGTGTTTCAGGAGATGGGTTAGTGGTTGGGGGTTGTAGGGTGAACTTTGGACTTGATGACCTTGCAGGTCTTTTCCAACCTTGATGATTCTGTAATTCTGTTCTGTGTGAGGTGGGATGAACATCATTGGATTGCTCGTTGCCCCACAAGGACAGCATTGCATGACCACAGAAGTCCTCAGTGTTGCTTTTTGGACAAGATTCACTTTCTACTGCTCCATCTGCACGTAGTCCAGGAGAACCTGTAATCACCAGAAGCAGAACCTTTAATTCAGATCATGATCAGCTGCTGCAGTAGTTTTCTGATTCCGATTCCTGTCAATAATACTTTATTAACCCCAAGTGAGCTCACAGGTTAAATGACAGTAAACGACTAAATGAGAAATGTTTAACAGCCAGTATGAACCTGTTGCCTGGGGTTTCAGACAGACGTCCCAGCCTCAGTTTCCACTTGCCTGTCAACCCTGTGTGTGTCACTTCTCAGCAAGTTTTTCTCAGCTCCTTTAGTCTCTTGGGTAGAACTGGGAGCTACAGAACTGTTGGGGTGTTGAAGTGCCCTGGGCACGCAGGTAGACCTTGTTGTGTGGTGGGCTAACAGAGTTAAGTAAAGCCTCCTTCTGTCCCCCCACATAAACAAGTATAAAGCATAAAGCAGCACAGAGACACAGACTGATCAGATTTTGCAGGTTCTTTTTCTACATGGGGAGCCTACCGGACTTTCAAAGGCTACTGCTGTCAGTATAAATGAAAATCAAAGATAGAGTGATCTTCCAACCAATATCCTGGGCAAGAGCAAAAAGTCATTGTGTCAAAGTCCAGCTCCCTTGTCGTGCTCCAGAGTGGCACAGGGGGAGCGTCAGGATGACAGCTCTCCTAAGAACATCAGAGCAAGGAGGAGAGCAAAATGCTGTGAAGCAACGTGACTCAAGTAGCAAGCGATAGGACTAGAGGACATGGCTGCAAGCAGCACCAGGAAAGGTTCAGGTTGGATGTGAGGAAGAATTTCTTCACTGCAGGGGTTATCAAACATTGCAACAGGCTGCCCAGGGTGGTGGTGGAGTCACGATCCCTGGAAGTATTTAAAATTCTTCTAAATGTGGTGCTGTGGGATGTGATTTAGTGGGGACCTGGCAGTGCTAAGTCCATGACTGGACTTGGTCTTAAAAAACTCTTCCAACCAAAGTGGTTCCGTGTGGCACTGGCATTTGCCCACTCTTTCTGGTCCAAACATCCTCACAGAGATTCTTTAGTTCTACGCCTGAGTCAGCATTCTTAACGGTGTCATGGGTGGCCATGCTTGAGGCCACTGGCTTGGCCTCAGCAAGGAAAGCAAAGAAGGGAGTGTGTCAGAATAAGGGTAGGTCCTTGTACAAAACTGGCGAAGTGTTTCTAGGAAGTTAAGTGCTGATGGTGTTGCCTAAGTCCATTGTTGACAAAACTCAGGGTTTCCGTGTTATTGATGAATTTTACAGAGGTTTTGTTTTGTCAACATAAAAAACCTTTACAAAAGGTAGGGGATATTTTATTTTAGACATGCTGAGAAAACAGCTTCGACGTGTACTTCTGCACTTAGATGTTTGCACAAAACACAGAAGGAGGGTAATGAAAACCCACAGTCTCTTACTCCTACTGTGTGAGTGCATTCAGTTTGGTGGCTGTACATGCCCTCAGTATGAAATGCTGGTGTTCTGACTCAGGGGACGTGATGGTGTCAGGAGCTGTACAGAAAGCAGCCCAGTCCACACAAAGTCAGCAGCTATGAGGACAGGCTGAGGGAGTTGGGGTTGTTCAGCCTGGAGAAGGCTCGGGGGGGACCTGATAACAACCTTCCAGTACCTGAAAGGGGCTGCAAGAAGGCTGCAGAGGGACTGTTTGTGAAGACCTGGAGTGATAGGATGAGGGGCAACAGCTTCACATGAGAGAAGGGCAGATTGAAATGGGCTGTTAGGAAGAAGCTCTTTAGCAGGAGGAGGGTTGAACACTGGCACAGGTTGCCCAGGGAGGGAGTTGAGGCCCCATCCATGGACATCTTCAAGGGGAAGGTGGACAAGGCTCTGGGCAACCTGCTCTAGTTGAGGATGTCCCTGCTCCCTGCATGGGGTTTGGACTGGATGACCTTTTAGAGGTCGCTTCTAACCCTGGCCAGTCTGTGATTCTATGCTGAGCCATCCCTTCATAGTGGGGCTTATGCGAAATGGAGACTCTCACAACCTCTGTGCTGGCTGAGAGGTGAATCAGGACATTACTAAGGAACAAGTCAACACTTCCAAGTGGATTAGAGGAGTGGAGACGGAGTCGAAACTTGGGTGTTATCTGTAGTAATAAACCACTACTGAAACCTTCACAGGTCATCATTGCAGCAGCTGTGCTTTGCTCAGCCGCATCCGAAAACTCCATGCACACTAGTCTGAAATGACGTGGAGTTAATTTGGCAAACTTCTGTCAAACTTCATGATGTAACTGCCCAAATACCTCCCCAAGTAAATGCCAGCAGAAGGGATTTCTTGCTAAGCCGTTCTGCACTTCGGTCAAAGAATTTAGTGCCTAAGTGCCTTGTGGCAGAGGGAGCGGCACACGCTGCCTTTTCCCGAGTTCTTTGTAACATGAAATGAGTGTGCAGCCTCCGTTTGAGATAATTAGCCGCGCTTTGGTGGGGGAATTTTGGTACTTTGACGTTATAGCAGCTTTTGATCAAAACTTCCCTGTGCTGCCTTGTTTAATTCTGGCCGTCTGGATTAAAAGCTTCTCTTAAGTGCAGATTGCAAGTCTTCTTTTGGAGCTCCCTGCCACGCGGTGCTGGCCTCTCTCCAGCCTTCTCCATTGAAGCTTGCGTTGTTACGGCTTGTCAGCCGTTAGGCGATTGTTGTGCACAATGGGTACGGGGTTGTAACTGGCCGAAACTGGGAACGGGTTGCAACAGTAATCCCTTTCTGTAATTAACAGAGCCATGTTTGTACCTGCCAGGATCTTCTGAGAAGCTCCTCTGGGTGAGGAAAAAACAGAGTTGAAAGGCAGCAATTTCTGCTAATGAGCCATTGGAGCACTCCGACACTAAAGCCTGTTGTGCTCTGTTGTGGAAGGAGATTTTCAGCACAATCACTGGGCTTGGACCAAAGCTGGTGCCTGTGACAGGGATAAAAGGGCAGTTCCAGTTGTCATAAGTCTTCTCACGTCTTTTATTTTTGTTTGGGAAGGAACGTGCATTTCTAGCAGAACAGGAGCAATCTGGGATCATAGGATCATAGGATCATAGGATGTTAGGGGTTGGAAGGGACCCAAGAGATCTTCGAATCCTATCCAAGATTTGCTTCTGCTCTTTTGAAACATTGTGGGGAAATTCCTAGGTTGGAATTTCTTTTAGAAGTGACTGTTTCATAGGGGGAGTGTGTCATTGACTTGTGTATTTTGGCTGTTGCAGTGCCGAAGGAGACGTGAACTTGTCTTAATATTGCAGACAAGGAGTAGCATGAAGTAGCGGATGACACAATTGCATCTGGTTTCTTGGCAGCACACGATCGACAGGCTGAAGTACGTACACCTTAGCTATCGTAGGTCTCACAGGCTAGTTCTCGAGGACAGTTGAAGCTATGCAGCAGTACTTTTTGTTTCCCTTACTCACATTTGCCCTGAAAACACTCCATCCTTGAGATTCCTTTCAGAGCAAATTTGCACCTAGAAAACTTGTCTGGGAACTAAATCTGAGCTTGGTGCGATGAAGCTACTTAATGAAGCAATTGCATTTAAATCTTTGCAAGTGTTATTTGGCTGAAAGTCATTTTCTACTGCAGCTGAGAACTAGACAGGTGCTATGATCAATATCTTTATTAATGATCTTGATGATGGGATAGAGGGTCTCCTCAGCAAGTTTGCTGATGACTCTGAGGTGAGTGGTCTGGCCAGTTCACCTGATGGCTCTGCAGCCCTTCAGGAAGATTTGGACAGACTGGAGAGTTGAGCAAAGAGGAATTTAATGAGGTTCAACGAGAGCCAGTGCAGAGTTCGTCACATGGGAAGGAGTAATGACAAGCGTCAGTACAGGTTAGCTGGCAATCTGCTGGAGAGCACTTCCATGGAGAGGGACCTTGGAGTTCTTGTGGACAACAAGTTCTCCATAGAACAGCAGTGTGCTCTGGTGACCAAGAAGGCCAATGGAATCCTGAGATGGATCAAGAAGAGCATATCCAGCAGATCAAGGGAAGTTCTCCTCCCCCTCTACTCTGCCCTAATGAGGCCACATCTGGAGTACTGTGTCCATTTCTGGGCTCCCCGGCTCAGGAGGGACAGAGATCTGATTGAGAGAGTCTAATGGAGGGCCACGAGGGTGATTAAGGGACTGGAGCACTTGCCTTATGAGGAGAGATTGAGAGACCTGGGGCTTTTCAGGTTGGACTCTCCAAGGTTGCGAGAGGATGTAATCGCCATCTATAAATCCATGAGGCCTGGGTGTCAAGAAGAAAGAGACACTCTCTTTCCACTTGCACCCTGCGTCAGGACAAGGTTGATGGGCGTTAAGTTCCTCAACATGACGAAGAACTTCCTTACTGTAAGGTCACAGACCACTGGAATGGGCTGCCCGGGGAAGTTGTGGAATCTCCTTCTCTAGAGACTTGCAAGACCCATCTGGATGCCTTCCTGTGTGAATTGTCCTAGACTATGGTCCTGCTCACGCAGGGTGAGTTGGACTCAGTGGCCTCTGGAGGCCCCCTAACGATCCGTTTATCTGTGTGAATTAAAATTGTGTGTGCAGCATGTTCCTGCCCTGACATTAACTGCTGGTCTGCAGTGAATCCTACACAGAGGATGTTAGAACTTTGCTTTTTAATCCTGATCTCTCCAGCCAAGGAGACACAGTGATCCTTGGGAACTGAGTTGGGTTACTCTGTAGGCTGTGGGCTAAGCAAAAAGAGTAAAGATGAGAGAAAGGTGCCGAACCGAAGGGCTCTTTTCACAGAGTCCAATCAGAATTGTTGATGGTGCAGTCAGGAGGTTTAAGCCTTGCTGAACAGGTGGGGAATGGGGACTCCAGGAAAGCCAGGACTTCATCCTTTTCTGCCTTTTCTCCTCGTGGTGAACCGCCGTTCGAGGGTAGCGAAAATCACTTGGGAGTCAAGAGTTACCTGAAAAATCTCTTCTTCCTTCATGCAAATCTTTTCGTTTTTATGACTTTCGGGTGGTTTTGTTTCTCTTTTTTTTTTTTTAATGCATTTGTTGATTTTGGACAAAGTCAGAGGAGTTTCTTGGGAGCCTCGTCCTCCTGGCGGCAAGCCCTTGCGCTTCCTTTGCCAGCAGTGTATTTCTTGTGTGTTCAGGCCAGGTTTCTTTTCACGTGTGTGAGAAGGAAACAAAATACAGCAAGGAAAAGACTTGTTGAGGTGGTGTTGGGTTTTTTTTAAAGAAAAAGATTTATTTTACGAAAGAATCCTTTCGTTGAACTTCATAATTAAAGCTAGAAGAAAGAAGATCTTATAAGAGATTGCACCGTAATGATGTAACTTTCAAGAAACAGGAGTTCACGGTGACGAAGTATTTTCATGTTACTAGGTTTTTCTTGGAAAAGTCCGGTCTCGTGTGATGCTGTATCCCAACGTGCAAGAATCCTGCATCACAATGCCACTGGGGCAAAATCCAAACATCACAAAGCCATTTCCAAAGACCACGTGTTGATCACTTCCCTCTTAGAGAAGGGAGCAGAAAGATTCTTAGCTGAGGTCGATAACTGGCTCTCCGGTGTAACTTCACAGCAGGCTTTCATACAAGGGGACTGAGCACTCGGATGATCTGTAAAGGATTTACCTTTGAAGAAATAAAGTAGCCAAGATCACTCCACAGTCAACAGCCAGAGCATTTCCCATTACAACTGGGAAGACAGCCAGCCAGAGGTGTTTCTGTTTCAGTCGATCTTTGGCATGACTTTGGTTCACTGTGGCTCATGCAAGGTTTCTTTGAGTCTTGTATACTGAGAAATAGTGCCTCTTGTGTTTAGAGTAACGGGAACAAGACTTCCTCTCCCTTAAGGCTCTTCACTTTGTATTTTTAGGAGGTATTAGGAGTAGAGGACGCAGGGAGGTAACCTCTTCTTAAGGTGTTAGTTAAAATGTACAGTAAAGACATGTGAATTTAATTTTTCTAAGAAGAACGTCGGCAGAGGGTGCCGTCTTTACTCTGACACTGGGCAAATGCCCTCTGTTTCTGATGCCTTCCTCATTTTTGTCTCTCTTAGCCAAGTTCTTTGGAGCAGACGTTCTATTTCAATTCATTAATCATTGTACAAGGCAGAGTGGGATTCTAGTCTTGTAACAAGACCTGAGACACAGCCAAGCTGATAAAAAACAGAACCTCAAAAACTCTTCTCAGTACATATTCCCTAGAGTTAAACCTTTGAAGAAGAGGCAGATCTTGGAGAATGACAAGGAAGTCTCTTGCTAGATGTGCAGTGAAAGGGCGCTTGTTGAGGAGTGAAAACAGGCTCTGATAGGACCCTCAACTAACACAGCTCTGATTCTGTGAACTGTGGATTTGGAGGGTCTTTTGCACAATCCTTCTGCTGCTAAACATTTTCTCTTACACTGGGTTTCTGAGGGACTCTAGTGATCACTTCAGATATAAATAATGTCCATTCGGGCTTTATCATTGTGGTGCCTTGACAACAAAATCAGGTTTTGAGGCATGACTGTAACTGGAATGCCAGTTTGTTCCTGCAGTTCCTTCCCTAGTCTACATGAGGTTTCCATGTTGCAATTATTTGTGTTTAATTTGGGTATTTGTGTTGATATTCATAGAATCACAGAATCATCATGGCTAGAAAGGGCCTCCAGGATCATCAAGTGCAGCCCTCATCCTAACAGCTCCCTAACCCCTAGACCATGGCCTCAAGTGCTCCAGCTACTTGTTTTTCAAACACCTCCAGGGATGGGGGCTCCGCCACCTCCCTGGGCAGCCTGTTCCAGTGCCCAACCACTCTCTCAGGAAAGAATTTGCTCCTAATATCCAATCTAAACCTTGCCTGACTCAACTTGAGGCTTCAATCAGAACGTAACGGTATTTATTGCTGTGCCTGTCTTTTGTCAGAAGTTATAGCTGCCCTAGGTACTGTGCAGTTGCTGTCCCATTTTAAGGGCTATGTTTTTACTAGTGTGAAGAAACCCAGTTTTTTCAGGTGTCTGCCCAAAATGCAGCTCCACATGGTTTGGCTTGTTGGCATAGGGAGGGAATTAAAGTTGATTACTTCTGAAGCATTGACACAATGCGGACGGCACTCCTGTGTGCCTGAGAGGTGAAGCCTTTGGGGTATTTCGCAGTATCTAGCAGAATTTTCACATGCACTGGTCTACTCTGAGATCTTCAACTCCTGGAGTTTGCTCAGTGCCAGTCAACAGCTGTGGGTTTATGGGTAATAAATTGGTTCAGACTTAACGTCATTGAGTTTTGACAGAGATTCAAATAATGAATCTTGAAAGCTCTTGCTTGTGTTGCAGACTTTTCCCAGCTATCCCCAGTAACTTAGCACAGAATGGCCTGGCTTGGAAGGGACTTCCAAAGGTCATCCAGTCCAAACCCCATGCGGGGATCAGGGGCATCCTCAGCTAGAGCAGGTTGCTCAGAGCCTTGTCTGCCTTCCCCTTGAAGATGTCCATGGATGGGGCCTCAACTCCCTCCCTGGGCAACCTGTTCCGGTGTTCAACCCTTCTCGGGCTAAAGAGCTTCTTTCTAACAGCCCATTTCAATCTGCCCTTCTCTAATGTGAAGCCATTGTCCCTCATCCTGTCACTCCAGGTCTTCATAAGCAGTCCCTCTGTAGCCTTCTTGCAGCCCCCTTCAGGTACTGGAAGGTCGCTGTCAGGGGAGATATAATAAATTGAAAGCCTGGTGGCCACTTCTCTTTAGGACACTGACTGATGCTGTTTCTTACAGAGCTCTGTCACATTTAGCTGATGAGCAGGGAAAGGAAGAAACTTGAGCAATGAAGACATACGTAATAAGTGAAATTGTGTGTTTGTGCCTTGCTGTGTTTTGTTGCTGTGGAGGGGACTTAAAAGATCAAAAAATATAAGAGTGGTGTTGAAAGTGGCTTAAATTTGGTTTTCTCCATTCGGCAGAGAAATTTCTTTCCGATGTATGAAAAGATTCGTCCTCAGGTATTTGAACTGATGGGATAAAAATAACTCTTAAGTGCAAATTTGGACAGTGACTTCTGTAGGCACTTGGCTCCTCCACTCTGCTAAAATCAGCAGGGCTGCCTCTGGTGCTCTTTGCTGCTGTTATTCACGGGGAGATTTTGTCGTTTTGGCTCCAGCCAGATTGATATCTGTAGACTGGTGGATCATGATTTAAACAGCGTATTGTGAGCTTTTGGAAATGGTAGCCAAACAAACTAAACCTGAAAGAAACAGGTTATCTTGCTCTCCAAGTGGTTCGTCGGTAGAAAGGACGTCACATTTGCTGAGTGCTGATGTTATTGTTCATCAAATGTTTGTATAAGAGAGATTTGGCTGACCTCCACAGTCAGCTTCCAGCTCCTCAACAAAACAGTAGCCCTTGCTTGTCTTTGTTTCCACGGGGGCCTAAGGGTCAGAAGAGAACCATTTTTAAAAAGCCAACCAAGTAAGGACTTACGACTGGAAAGAAAACTTACTGGCAATGAAGTTATGAGCAATGTTAATGGCTGCTTCTGGCTGCTGTTCCCAGAGGAGCCATGGGGTCAAATAAGTGGCCAAGCAAAGGTGAAACTGGTGCTTCCCTCCCTCCTCCGTGTTCTTTTCCGCTGTGTGTTTCTAGATGTGCAGTTCTGGACTTCCAGCATGTCATCAAGGCTTGTTCTGCTTGGGTTTGGCTTTTTACTGTGGGCTGACTACCTGTGAGTCAGAACTGTAGCCAAGGCAGTGTGGTCCTGGTATGGTCTTCATCTCCCCTGTGAGGAAAGGCTGAGAGAACTGGGGCTGTTTAGTCTGCAGAAGAGAAGAGTGAGAGGGGTCTCATTAATGCCTGTAAATATCTGAGGGATGAGTGTCAAGAGGAAGGGGCCAGTCTCTTTTCTGTGGGGCACAGTAACAGGGCAAGGAGCAATGAGGATAAACTTGAACATAGAAGGTTCCGCCTCAACACAAGAGAAACTTCTTTACTGTGAGGGTGGCAGAGCCCTGTCACAGGCTGCCCAGATAGATTGTGGAGTCTGCTGCTCTTGAGACTTTCAAAACCTGTGTCACCTGTCCAAGGTGATCCTGCTCTGACAGAGGGGGTTGGATTAGATGATCTTTAGAGGTGCCTTCCAACCCCTCCATTCTGTGGTTCAAAGGTTTTGTGCAAACCTTTGAGTTACATGAGATGCTGACCAAACTCTCGCAGGTCAGAGGATATTTTCACAAGGAAACTCAGGCCACTATTGCTGGTGGTGGTTTGAAAATCAAGAGTTAAAACCTTTTTGAAAAGGCTGTTAAGTGCTGAATTTTGGAAGTGTTTGTGCTTTTATGTCATTTTATTGTATTGTTTTCAATGGAAAAATATTTAGCGATGGAGGAATCACAGAACATCAGGGATTGGAAGGGACCTTGAAAGATCATCTAGTCCAGTCTCCCTGCCAGAGCAGGATCATCTAGACCAAGTGGCACAGGAACACATCCAGGTGGGTTTTAATAGTCTCCAGAGAAGGAGACTCCACAAGCCCCTGAGCAGCCTGTTCCAGTTCTCCATCACTCTCACTGTGAAGAAGTTCCTTCTGATATTGATATGGAACCTCCTATGTTGCAGCTTATATCCCTTGCCTTTTGTCCTATCACTAGATGACGTTAAGAGCCTGGTTCCATCCTCCTGACACCCACCCTTCACATATTTATAAACACTAATGAGGTCACCCCTCAGTCTCCTCTTCTCCAAGC
>JAOXOE010028675.1:0-15733 GCA_028565055.1 Phoeniculus purpureus
GGGTCACCCCTCAGGCTCCTTTTCTCCCAGCTCCCTCAGCCTTTCCTCAGCAGGGAGATGCTCCCCTCCCTCCATCACCCCTGTGGCTCTGCACTGGGCTGTCTCCAGCAGCTCTGTGTCCCTACCTATTTCCACCCCCCTACCATAGGCAGCAGCACCTCTCACCAGCCCAGGTTGCTCAAATCCCCTTCTTTTCTAGGGGAGCTTTGCTGAAGCAGGAGGAGAGACTGAACATAGGGACCACGAGGAAATAAACGTAGATCTGTAACACAAGAAGCCAAGTAGAGTAAAATCCCCCCCAAGAGGGGGTGGTGGAAGAGCTTGCAAGCAGAACTTGAGTCCTGGAGCTCTCAGTCATGGACCCTAATGATTCCCAGACACTCTCCGTAACGCAAAGCAGGATGTGGGGCTGCACAGTTCTGCCTTTGTGTGCTGCAGCTCTGTTCCAGATCAACACTGAGCTCCAAATTCCAGTGGCAGGACTGTAATCTCTTTTTCCATACAAAGATTAAGTCCTTCCCTCACCGAGCTCTTGGACTGCAGGCAAACACAGACCCAACAAAGCAACTTTCTGTGACAGAGGAACGGGAACTGCAGGAACATTTGGACATCTCTGACTGCTCCCACCCAGCATCAACTGGCTCTCTCACGTGTCGGCGCTTGGCTGGCTCAGGAGTTTGGGAAACTGGGGGTACCAGTTCTTCCTTTGTGAGCAGGATTTCTTGCTTTACACGGTTTGACCTTCCTTGGGAAGACTTTGAATTCTTCTTGCTCTAACTCTGCTCCCAACCCTTTTCCATAACAAAGAGGAGCAGAACTGCCTTCGGTACTAGGGCAGCAAGAGAGGACAAAAACAAACCAGGGCAGGAACTGTTATCAAAGACCCTCCACGTTATTCAAGCTGCTGAGACATGGCCAGAGGGGGAAAGTGAAAGGTCCCTTGTGTGACGGTGATTGAAAACCTCAGGTATGTAATTCAGCAGAGGGACCCAGCAGGTACTTCACGCTGACTCTCAGGTAGAGGAACTTTGCACTTTCTAGAAGGAAATTTGCTTTGAAAACGTTCTACGCTCTGTGAAAGTGCCTGATGCTTCCCCACATCAGCTTAGGGAAGAGTCACCCTAACTACCAGCATCCGACACCGGATCCCAGAACAGAGCCCTGGCCCGTGTAAGTGACGAGAAGAGATAATTTCTCTCTTCCTCCTCTTCTCCCTCTTCCCTTCTCACTCATAAATCTCCCCAAGCTCAATAGCTGTTACAGAGGTTCTGGCAGACAAATGTTAAGCAGGGAGGGGAGGAATCAGAAAGCACCGTGGAGGAAGCAATCAGCTCTAGCTGACAGGTCAGATGTAACAGGGCTGTTTCCACAGGAGCCCTGACCACGGGCGGCGTTGCCCGTGCACTGCCCAGCGCAGCTCTCTGGGCTGATCCGTGAGCTCCCAGCTCTCTGCTTTGCACAGAACCAGCAGCTCAGGGCTAGAAAAATATCTGAGGCCACACTGGGGTCACACAGAGGAAAACAGTTGGTTTGGTCCTAAAATCACGACCAGCATTTCTATTGCCTGCACTAGAGAGCAGAAGGGGCTAGAGCAGAGCCCTTGGGGACCAAGCAATTGTGAGCAGGCAGAGGCGGTGACAACATCTCCAGCTACAAATAACCATCTCTCAGATAATTCTCTGTTTGGCTGCTTGTTGGGTTTTTATTTAAAAAATAAAAAGCTTCACCATTGCCAGCAGCAAAGGATAAAAGATCCTGGAGCATGCAGTGCAGTTCGTTCACAGCTCCTCCAGCACATCCCTTGGTTTAGGGCAAAGCTCCAACATGTTAAAGCACTTGGCTGAGGCCATCGCAAGGGACCTCGAAAGATCATCTAGTCCAATCCCCCTGCCACAGCAGGATTCATAGAATCATGGAATCATTAGGGATTGGAAGGGACCTCCAAAGATCATCCAGTCCAATCCCCCTGCCCCAGCAGGATCCCCTAGATCCAGTCACACAGGAACACAGCCAGGTGGGTTTTAAATGTCTCCAGAGAAGGAGACTCCACAACTCCTCTGGAAAGCCCCTTCCAGGGCTCTGTCACCCTCACTGGGAAGAAGGTCCTTCTCATATTGATGTGGAACCTCCTATGCTCCAGCTCACACCCACTGCCCCTTGTCCTATCACTAGATGAGATTGAGCAGAGCCTGGCTCCCTCCTCCTGACACCCACCCTTTCCATACTGATCAACATTCACGACCTCACCCCTCAGGCTCCTCTTTTCCAAGCTCAAGTGACCCAGCTCCCTCAGCTGCTCCTTGGGTTCTCACAAGGTAAGAGATGGAAGTGTCCCCTCGCTTCAGTGATGCTGGAATAAGCTCGTTAAATTAATAGCTGCAGACTGCCATCTATCTCCCTGCAAACCAGGGATGTGCTTCTGAGGGGAAACTCCTCTAGAGGAGCAGGTGGAGCAACTCTCATGCAAAGGGATGAAGCACATCTCCACTGCACGGTGCCAGCTGAGTAACAAAGAGATGAGCACAGAGACTTGTGGAGTGACTGGTTAGAGTGGAACTGGGGAAGGCGGGACACTGGTAGATGGATGCAGCTCTTATGTGGCAGTTCTGCAGATCTTAATTGGCTAATTATTTCAGAAGTGATTACATCTCTCTCCTCTTGCTGCTCCTAAGTCGTGTGATTCAGCTGGCACCACACTGCCAGATTAACACACCAGAATGGGGTATCTGCAAAGAGCTCAAGACACTAGCAGACCCCTTTGTGCTCTTTACCAACATTAGCAAAGGGTTTTGTAGCTCCTTGAAGACGCTCAGATAGTCCAGCCAAGGGTCTTATTCTGCTAATCCTTCAGGAATCCAAAAAGCTCCTGGCAATTTTCCCCCTGCTGTGGCTGTACCACAGTCGAGATTTTTAGGGAACTGTGTGATTTTAGAGAATTGTGTGATTTCTTGTGCTTGCAAATCAAGAGGAACCTGGTTTGGGAAGTCAGAGATATCCAGCATTTCTGTAGCATCCATCCTCCTGACACCAGCCCTTTCCATATTGATCAACATTCAGGGGGTCACTCCTCAGTCTGCTTTTTTCCAAGCTCAAGAGCCCCAGCTCCCTCAGCCTTTCCTCAGCAGGGAGATGCTCCCCTCCCTTCATCATCTCTGTGACTCTGCGCTGGGCTCTCTCCAGCAGCTCCGTGTCCTTCTGGAACTGAGGAGCCCAGAACTGGTAGCAGTACCCTTCAGTGTAACTCCTCTAGTACTCAAATCAGAAACTAAACTCATCCAGAAAAGAAGCCCTTTCAGGTAAGGAAGCTGCTGAACACTTTCCCAAACATTTTCTGAACTCTTCAAGGTGAACTGTGGTTCACCAAGTAAAAGAACTAGGGAGATCACAGAATCACAGAACTCAGGAATTGGAAGGCACCTCGAAAGATCATCCAGTCCAATCCCTCTGCCACAGCAGGATCCCCTAGATCCAGTCGCACAAGACGATGACCAAAACCAATGTGATTAACATAAAATGGACTAGATGATCTTTCGTGGTCCCTTCCAATTCCTGATGATTCTATGATTCTGTGAAAATCTCACCCTGCCAGTTGTACCCCAGATCTATTTCAGCAGCAGCCAGGGTGAGACACTTCCAGTAGTGTGGTAGGTTTTTTTATGGAGGACATGTTAATGTTGTGCTTCATTATTACTTTATGCTTTCATTTAGTAGGAAATAAGGGGTTTATTTCCTTTTTAAAGCCGTAACTGCTGGGTTTATGTCATTAACCTTTTCAGTCATTAAAATTAATAGGTTTTGAAATGTCTCGTTTGCTTTTTTGTTAACAAAACCCTCCCACTCTGTGGGGATTTTATCTACTTAAAAGATATTCACAGCTTCCTGGGGTTCTGAAAGGCTTTGGTGATTGCCAAAGTCCTCTGGTGAAGGCCAATGAAGAGAACAGTCTTTTATGCTTGGAAGCTGCTGTAGATCTGTTCATATGGTCAGGGTTGATGGTTCTTTCACATTTTTATGTCAAACACAGACTACCACTGACCCATCTTTTTAACTCATTCTGGAGCTGTACAGGCTGCAGGGTCTGTTACTGTCGTTACTGATTCTGTGATTCTCTTTTTCAGTGCAAGGTGATGCTCCCTGGTTGGTTTCTGTGTGCTTTAAACTTCAGATTTCTCTGTCATTAACTTGTTTGGGCTCTTGAGCTTCTGTAAACTTCTAGTGTCTGCAACATACAAACTGACTGTCCAATGCATGTTCATCCTCCTTTCATTAGCTTTGAACCTGGCCCCTGGCATCACCTGAATTCATCCCACAGCATCACAGAACATTAGGGATTGGAAGGGACCTCGAAAGCTCATCCAGTCTAATCCCCCTGCCACAGCAGGATCGGTTTAGTTGTCTCAGATTCCTTGTGTTCAGGTGCATATGGGGCACCGATGGCACAGAGCGGGTGTTACGCACTAACCATTGAGCATTTTCTTTTAGCTGGGTTTGGAGAAGACGTGGCAAATGAATATGTCCTGCGTGGTGGAATGTCCCGTGAACTGCCAGCTCTCTGACTGGTCCCCTTGGTCTGAGTGCTCTCAAACATGTGGGCTCACAGGTCAGTATGTACTTTTGACATATTTTAAGGATGAGTGGTTTTGTTTTTTACTTTAGTAAAAGCTCTTTGTGCAGTGCAAGGAAATGTAGTTAGTCAGGAAGAACGATGGGCATCTCCAGTACCTTTTTCTGCTGTGACGTCTCAGAGCAGCTGTGAATCCAAGAGTGATGAGGCTCCACTTCCTAAGCACCTTTCTAGGTTGCTGCCATGAACGGAGCTGTCTGGGAGATGGATGAAGTTCCGCTGCGGCGTTGTGTAGCTTGCTCTCAGCACAAGATTCCTGTAATGATCATTAGGGTGTTTGGTTCCAATTGATTGAAGTGTGGAATTAAAGGTCGTTTTGGCTACCTAACGCTGGCAGGTAAATCTGCGTAGCGTCTGAGTTCACTGTGAGCCTCAGCACAGCTTAATTCAGACTTGGTTCATCTTTTTGTCTATATATTGTAAGACTGTTGTCATACAAGAGTATTGTCTTACGAGAGTGTTGTAAAATACTCTGTATTGTATTTTACTTTATTGGTAAGCTCTATTGGTGTAGGGGAAACCTTTATGGGGTGCCAACCCTAGAGCAGGAACTTAGTTCACTGTAAGCCCCAGCACATTTTACTTCAGACTCGGCTCATATATTTATCTATATAGAGAGTAAAGTACCTCAGCTGTATGGTTTAGTGGAAACCTTCGTGAGGTGCCAACTCGAGAGCAGGAACCACTCCTACTGGCACACAGGAGTTTACTGTGTCACGCGAGCTCCCTGTAGTGAAGCAGAAGGGTCTGATGTTCACTGCAAGAGAAAAGAAGCAAAAGAGTAGCCAAAACCATAACAGTGTCCTCCTCTTTCTGTTTACTTATGTATTTGAAGTAGAAATGTGAAATACTCTAAATATTGATAGAAAACTAGTAATTTAATAATTATGAATTATATAAAATATAAATATAGAGAGTATATGGTTATATAACTAATAATTTAATAATTATGTGTGCTATAAAATAAAAATATGTAGAGGATATTGTTATATAACGAATTATTAGTTATATTGAATATAAATACATACAGTATACAGTTATATATCACAATTATATATATTATAGATTGTATATCATATAGATATTATCTATAATAAACATAACTATAATATAGTATTATAGATAGCATGTAATTACTCAATAGGCTAATTGATCAATAGTATTCAGTTGAAAGTTGAACTCTACCTCAGTGATGCATGCTACTAGTCCTCCTTGAAGAGGAGATTAATGTTGGATGAGCCTATTGTATTTTCATTTCCATTGAGCTTGAGTGAAGACTCCTCCATCTCCTGCAGAATCTGATGTCGTGTTCTCCAGGAAGACATTGAGGGGAAAGTTGCAAGTTGTTCGTGGCTGCTGGACTCAATCATTGCACAAATGATTCTATGTTAACTTGGGCAATCTGGTCTAGCGAATGGCGTCCCTGATGGTTGCAAGGGGGGCTGGACTACGTGTGTTCCTGTGTGACGTGGTCTAGGGGATCTTGCTGTGGAAGGGGGATTGGACTAGATGATCTTTCAAAGTCCCTTCCAATCCCTAATGATTCTATGATTCTATGATCTTTCAAGGTCCCTTCTAATCCCTGATGTTCTGTGATAATCTTCAGCGTCTCTTCCAACCCCATGATTATATAATTCTAAGAACAGAACATGTTGGTCTCTTCTAGCAGCAAATTCCAGATGAGGAGCCAGAACCCCCAGTGAAGTGTCACAAACGTATTGTCACATTTTTTTTCCCCCAGGGAATTACTCCTTCTGCTACAGGAGGAATCTAAAATCCCAGCCAGATACCCTCCTGCACTTCTTGCAGTACAAACAAATAATGGTGTGTAAAGCGTCTGACCTGGAAAACATAAATCATTATCACAGAACAGAGCCAACAGATCTGCTTTACGATCCAACTGGCCCAGTGTGGGGAAAATGACTTGACTAGAACACAGTGCTTTTCACCAGCATAGAACCAGCTTGAGGAGTACAGCAGTCCAACCGCTTCGTTGTGTGGTAAACTGCCGATTCTTGTTTACAGGAAAGATGATCCGAAGAAGAACCATAAATCAGCCGTTTCAGGGTGATGGGAGACCTTGTCCTTCTCAAATGGAGCAATTCAAACCCTGTCCAGTAAAACCTTGTTATCGATGGCAATACGGTCAATGGTCCGCGTGCAAAGTAGAGGTAAAAGCCACATGGGACTTCAAAACAGAGTAGTTTGCGTGTCTGGATGTGTCTGTTATGTGCTCAGATATCGGCGTCGTAATACCGAAACCAATTTACTTCCATCTCTTTTAAACACAACCTACAGGCTTGTTCTTAGGGTTCACACAGCAATGTTCTACAGATGTCCAAAGTGCAAATTTGGCGCCTGAGCAGCATCTTTGCTAATAATTCTGTTGTATTAGAATGTCTGTGGAAATAGAATAGGATCCTAGAAGAGATTCTCTGCTGAAGATGCTGCCGTGGTTGCAAATCAAAGGCATAATTAGCTCCATACTTTGCGGAAGAGTGGTAGCGACCAGCAGATTTTGGCTGGTTGGTTTTGTTTATTCGTAAATACAAATATAATAGGGTTTTATTGTAATAAAATAATAAGAGAAAATAATAAAATAAAAAAGAAATCACAATTAATAAATAAAAAGATAAAAGAAATAATAAAAGAGAAAAGAAAGAACAGTATCTTTTGTTTCGTTGCTGCCTGAGTAAGTTGTTAAGAAAAAACCAGTCGGAGACGGAGTGACGTGTAGCTCAGATCTAGACTTGTGGCGATTTCATCTGTTCGGCATCCGTTGATGTTCTCCTTCCCCAGGATGCTCAATGTGGAGAAGGAACAAGATTGCGGAACATTTCCTGTGTGGTTTTCGATGGATCCGTTGAAGATGTTGGCAAAGTAGTAGATGAGGAGTTCTGTGGGGAAATAGAGCCTGTTATAGATGGTAATAAGAAGATGATACTTGAGGAAACCTGCACTGTCCCTTGTCCAGGTAACAGAGCTTTTCAGATAAACACTGCATTTCAAGATTGCTTGGATATTAATTAGTGCCTGGCATTAGCCACAGTAATTGCCTTTAGATAACTTTCACATCCTTTACTGATTGGATTAACCCATCAAATGACCAACAGACTTACTTTGTGGTAGCGACTTCACTACAATAAATCAATTAGAAAAAAATAATGGGTTTAAATTTTACCAAATTATTTTATTCTGTATATTTATTCTGTATATTTATTATATTGAATGTTATCAACTCAGTCGCAAGTTGTGCCTAGTAAGAATGGGTTTTTTCACTCAATCTTTTTAGATAAGACCTGTGTTTATAGCAAAAGAGTGTTGGTTTATAGCAAAATTTAGATCACCTAACACCTTTATTAATACTTTGAACCGTAGATAAGAACCTGATAGTTTTACAGATGTTTCAGGAAGCTCAGCTTTATATTTTGTTTAAATGGGCTATTCCAAATGACACTGATAGTCTGATCTCTGAGAAAATGTGTTTCTAGCTGTTTAACTCTCTTGATGTGACATGAACTACGATTGCCCTTGTAGACTGAATCCGAAGGAGCTGTCGTAAATGATCAGATCCATGACCCTCATACTGAGAAGGATTAAGAGCCAGTACAACAGCTGTTTAATTTCCAGTAAAACCCCTCCAGTTCATTTCAAAGAGTTATTTGAGGAATTTGAAGAGTATTGCTGTTGCTTAGTAAAGTCATTAATGATTAACTCCTTCAGTTCTAATGTTGTTGTTGTACCACAGAATCATAGAACATTGGGGATTGGAATAGACCTCAAAAGATCATCTAGTCCAATCCCTCTGCCAGAGCAGATTCCCCTAGTTCAAGTCACACAGGAACATGTCTAGGCGGGTTTTAAATGTCTCCAGGAAAGGAGACTCCACAACCCGCCCTGGGTAGCCCCTTCCAGGGCTCTGTCACCCTCACCCTTGCCATGAAGAAGTTCCTTCTAATATTTATATGGAATTTCCTCTGTTCCAGCTCACACACATTGCCCCTTGTCCTATCACTAGATGACGCTGAGCAGAGCCTGGCTCCATCCTCCTGACACCCACACTTCACATGTTTGTAAACATTAATGAGGTCACCCCTCAGTCTCCTTTTCTCCAAGCTCACAAGACCCAGCTCCCTCTCAGCCTTTCCTCATCAGGGAGATGCTCCAGTCCCTTCATCATCTTTGTGGCTCTGTGCTGGACTCTCTCCAGCAGTTCTGTGTTCTTCTTGAACAGAGGGGCCCACAACTGGACACAACATTCCAGATGTGAAAAGCAGACACAGCCCCAATCCTGAAACCTGCCAGTACACCTCAGTTTGATGTCTGAGCTGAGGAGATGCAGTGGAGCCTTTCATGATGTAAATAGTATGAAAAAAAATCGCACCCCACAAACACTACCACAGCACACACCAGGCAGGCTCAGCTGGACTGGGAAATCACATCACAGCCACTGCCCAGGGTGTGAGCACAACCAAAACCACTCATGCTCCCCTCAAAACCCTTGCCCTGCCCCAAAGGATCCCTCTTGAAGATTTATTCAGTCTCCTGAAACACCCTGGGATAGCCTCTCAAAAGGTCATTCAAGGCAATTAAAAGCAAGGATAGCACCATTCAGACTTTAAAAGAATAAGTCTCTTTGTAGTTCCAAAGTATCTTGGAGCTGCACAGATAACCTGCATCTGGAGAGTGACACAATGAGATTTCCATTACGTCCCAGGCCATGCTGTTCTATTGAGTGTGATGTTCTTTGATAAGCTGCAAGGGAGCTGGGTTCTCAGGTATTTGGAAGTAGTGTAAGCCCTACAGTAATGGGCTGCAGGGAACAATAGTCCCCTGGATGTGACTGGGTTACACAGACATCACCATGAGAGCTTTTGAAATGGGAAAGAAAGAGAACCTGAAATAAAATAAATAAGGAGATAAAAGTCCATCCCAGCGGCACAAATTCACTCTTCACCTGCTGCTGAGAGTTCACTCGAGGTAAAGAAAGAAGAAATCATCCCTTAAATTGGTTACCTACGATCCTGGTCTGGCAAGGGACTGGAAGATCTTTCGAGGTCCTTTCAAACCCCTGATGTTCTGTGATTCTGTGATAATTTCTCCTTTATTTATACCCGGTAATTCTGACCTTTCATCTTATGGCAAACACATGTTTACAATGCATGGGAAGAGTTTCCTTCGAGGTCTCCGTGGCTTGTCACAGAACATTAGGGACTGGAAGGGACCTCAAAAGATCATCCAGTCCAATCCCCCTGCCAGAGCAGGATCACCTAGAACAAGTTGCACAGGAACACGTCCAGGTGGGTTTTAAAAGTCTCCACAGAAGGAGACTCCACAACCCCCTGGGCAGCCCCTTCCACTGCTCCATCACCTTCAATGTGAAGACGTTCCTTTTCTTCGAGAGGAGACTCTGGCTCTCCTGAAGAAGTTCAGGGCAGTTACGCCATCATGCACAGTAGGGAGGGGCTTCTCTACAAAGTTGAGGTCATTATACCTGTCCCCAAGAGCAACCAGTTTCCATGGCACCATCTTTTCTTTGAAAGCTTGTGAAAACAAACCCAAACCAACAAACCAGCCCAAAGCAAACAAACAAACCCAGGGGACACAGGACCTCTCAATGCCAGAAACTTTACGCTTTGTGTACAAGCTGCTGAGTCTCCTTCTCTGGAGATGTTTAAAACCTGCTGGAATATGCTCCTATGCGACTTGATCTAGGGGATCCCACTGTGGCAGGGGGATTGGACTCGATGATCTTTTGAGGTCCCTTCCTATCCCTGATGGTCTGTGATTCTGTTGGTTTCTGTGAACGTCATACCCGGTCTGTAGGTGAGAACCACCTACCAGCAAAGGCTGCTCTTTACTTGTGAAAACACAGCAGCCACAGCTGGGGGAAAGCAAGTTCCACTACGAAAACGAATGACAGACTCTTGCAGTGCAAAGGGAGCAGCGAACTCACAAAATAAAGCCTGGCCTGAAGCTCAGCTCTAAGCAAAGCAGTATTTTCCAACTCTTAACCTCGATAGCATTTCTCTTTCACACTGCAAAATTATCCTTAGGAAGGTAATTGCCAGACACTTAAATCTTGGAGAGGCTCTCGCATGACACCACTCGTGCATCAGCACAAGAGGCATCCCAGCCTCGCTGTCCACCTTTCCGAACGATGATCTGAAGACACCAGCCAAGCCTCACACGCCTGCGCTCTCCCGAACCCCCAATGCTCACCTTTTGCCCTGCTGCAACAACCACAATCTGATCAGATCTCTTCGCTGTGGGTTCCCAGAGTGAGATCTGTTCCCCACTGCACCCACCCACAAGGCTCTCGGTGTCACTGGGGTGGGGTTCAGCTGTGACAACTCAGGATCAGGATGGCGGGTGGGCGAGGACAGGAAGAGCACAGCACAAAGCTGGCTCCTCTCTTGGGCTTCAAGTCTTGCTTCTTTGCATCTGAAACGGCCCACTCAGTGAATTCCACAGCATGAGATAAAGTCCATTCATGCTCCTTGCTGTAGTGTTCAGCACCCTTCAGCAGTGTTGTCTGGGAGTTGTCCTCTAGAAATACACAAATCGCTATGTAGGTTGGGAAAAAGCATTTCCTCCCTCTCAAGGGCTCAGAGCTTTTTTTTTTTCCCTATTTCAGTCTGTTTGTTCAATTATTAATATTCACAGAAGCACAGAACATCAGGCAGTGGAAGGGACCTTGAAAGATCATCTAGTCCAATCCTCCTGCCGCAGCACGATCCCCTGGATCAAGTCACACAGGAACATGGCCAGGTGAGTTTTAAATGTCTCCAGAGAAGGAGACTCCACAACCCCACCTTGGGCACCCCCTTCCAGCGCTCTGTCATCCTCACTATGAAGAAGTTCTGTCTCATACTGATGTGGAACCTCCTCTGTTCCAGCTGACACCCACTGCCCCTTGTCCTGTCATTAGATGCCACTGAGCAGAGCCTGGCTCCCTCCTCATGACACCCACCCTTCACACATTTATCAACATTAATGGGGTCACCCCTCAGTCTCCTCTTCTCCAAGCTAAATAGACTCAGCTCCCTCAGCCTTTCCTGGAAATGTCCACTCCCTTCGTCATCTTCATGGCTCTGCACTGGACTCTCTCAAACAGTTCTGTGTCCTTCTGGAACTGAGGGGCCCAGAACTGGACAGAATATTCCAGACATGGTCTCAGCAGGGCAGAGTAGAGGGGGAGGAGAACCTCTGTCAATCTGCTAACCACCCCCATTCTGATCTCCCCAAGGATGCCACTGGCCTACTAGACTTCTGACTTCACAGCACCCAAAAGCATAACCTGGAAGACGACTAAACAGCCTTAAAACTTCACCTGAAGAAACAGAAGTCGACAGATTTATGATTTCTAGATGGATAAAGTAGGCGTCCATACCGAACTAGTTCCCCACTACATCGGGAGTTAATGATAGATTACTTCCTCCCTCATCCCACACCATCAGGAAAAACCTCCCCTTCGTAGCTGAGGACCAAATTTAGTCTGCATAAATATTTCATAACTTGTCAAGAAATCAAACGGAACTACTTGAGGGCATTCTTCCAGGAGCTGCACATCCAAACTCAAAGAGGAAAGCTGCACGGATCTCACTCATTCTCTCCCTTTTGTCTGAAGGGCTTGAGGGTGAAGCAACAGTGAAAACCTGGAGATCGTGTCTGGGTATCACCTAAGATCATCCATCAAGTCCTAAACTCCACAGAGAAAAACACAGTAAGGCTGGTGATGTCTTCCTTGAGAAGACATCTCCAGATTTCCAATCCTCTTCTTCATCCTCATCCTCCAGATGATGTGAATTCTGGCTTTCACAAAACCTCATGGTAACTCAAAGAAGCAGCTTGCTGCCACGGACAGAAACCAACCGCAAAGAAATGGTGACTGAAGACAGACATCTACAGGTGGTTTGTCTTCCAACAGCATGAAAACACACATGACTTCCACTGATCTGGAGAGGAATTCAGCACCTAAAGCAGACATGAGGCCACTTCTGTGCATCTGAACCCTGAGCCACCCGAGCCCCTGCAGGCTGTACCTGCAGTGGTGCAAAGGAGACAAGAGCTGTGCCCTGATCCAACTGGGACAAGACTCTGCTTTGTTAACAGAGGTAACCTTAAACTTCTCGAGCCCTGGATGACACGCACTTGGATTGAACCCTGCATTCATTTTCTCCAGCACCGCATCAAGAAATTCTCTGACAGAGATGCACTTGTTAGCTTTGCAAAACAAAGGCAGGGATGCAGAGCAGAGGTTCCAACTCATCTCCACAAACACTGCATGTTCACACAGAATCATTATGGCTGGAAAGGACCTCCATGATCAGCAAGTCCAGCCCTCACCTCAACAGCTCCCTAACCCCTAGACCACAGCCTCAAGTGCTCTAGCTACTCAGTTTTTAAACACCTCCAGAGATGGGGACTCCACCACCTCCCAGGGCTGCCTGTTCCAGTGCCCAACCACCCTCTCAGGAAAGAACTTCTTCCTAAGATCCAGTCTAAACCTCCCCTGACACAACCTGAGGCCATTTGCTCTCGTCCTATCATTAGTAATTTGGGAGTAGACTAGCACCAGCCTTGCTACTGGTCATAGTGAGGTAGTTGTAGAGAGCAATAAAGTCTCACCTCAGCCTCCTCTTCTCTAGGCTAAATCACCTCAGTTCCCTCAGCTGTTCCTCCTTTCAGTTAACTCCCCCCTTTAGGGGGCAAAGTGCCTATTCAAGGCTGCTGTCTGTTACTGCAAGAGTCTCCTTCTCTAGAGATGTTTAACACATGTCTGGATGTGTTGCTGTGCGACTTGATCTAGGTGGTCCTGCTGTGGCAGAGGGATTGGACTAGATGATCTTTTGAGCTCCCTTCCCATCCCTAATGTTCTGCGATTCTGTGAAAGGGAACTGTTCTCTTTGTAGCACCAAGACCATGGCATCTGTGTTCTTTATGAGATACTGATTTCTCTGCCATCTGTAGCCCCAGAAGTGAAAAGGTGCATCAGCACAAGTTGGTAGAAGTAGACCCAAGAGCCTGCCCACTTCAGCAGCCAGATTCCAGCCAGCTCCAACTCAAAGCACACCGCTACTCCTGAGCCTGTCTCCTAACATGGCTCTGTCTGGGGTTGAACCACGATTCACAGGACACCTGCACCAACAGCTGCCTCATGTCTGGCCATCTCAGGGCACGGGCAAAAGAGCTCAGGTCTGTTTACATCCACATGCCTGTTCATACAACTCGGGCCAAAAAAGGCTTTGAACAGAATCTGTATCTTCATTATCATGAACATGATGGGATGTTCCTGTCACCCGGTCTGGTACGAGACCCCCACCCCCAAAATAAATCACTTGCTTCCAAAACCATGAACTTGCTCTACCCGCAAAGCTCTTTTAGGTCCCTTCCAACAAAGCAAGGCAAGAGATCGGGAAGTACAACACGCAGAGAGGGAAATCAGTCAGTCATCAATACATGGCATCCTGTTAAAGCCTGAATCGCTGCCAGGAATCTCAAGCAAATTGACAGCCTTAAGTGCAGTGACTGGAGGCCATCTTAGCTGTTCCTAGTGACAGAAGGTATTACCACGAGGATCTACTCGACACACCAGCTTTGCCATTCTCACAGGGCAGCATACATCTGACTGTGGACACCAGCCAGCTGCAGTTAAAGAGGCAAAGAGGCTCTTCTTTCACCTGCCCCTGAGGGCCAGATTGGAAGAAGCACTGCAAGGGATTAGAAAAGTACTGCACGACCAAGGGACAAAGTCAAAGAAGCCCTGGCTTGAATCATCAACTGGCAACCGCAGTTAAGCAATAAACCAGTCTGGGGCTCGACCTGCACATCGGGGAGAAGCAGAGGACGATGCCTGTGCTCATTTTGAACTTTCCAAATCAATACCAAACTTTCTGAGAGAGGGGTTCTGTTTCATCGTGGAGGTACAAGGTGACTCCCTGAGCAGCCTGGAAATTTTCCCCCTGATTTGTGAGTTATCTTCTGCATTCCCTTAGAGATGGGAGAGCTGAAGAGTTTGTTGGGAGCTGCCAGGCAGAGCACACACACACACTCCTAACGTAAAGCTGCTGCCTGAGCCTCGACACAACGCCCTGGCACCTCCCCGGTTCCCGGTGCTGACACTGCCTACCGCACGCATCGAGCACCGGAGAGAGCTGCTGGGCAGAGCGGCTCCGTCTTCACTCCCGGAGTAAACAAAAAGCTGCAGACTCGGGAACCGCACGTGAACCCCGCAGTGAGCCGAGATTAAAAAAGTTATCTGGAGACTCCAAAGGATTCTCCACGCTGCTCCCCCTGTGACACCTGGGACCCAGCCCCTCGGGCAGCCCAGAGCCCTCCTCACTTGGCCTTGGCGAAGCATCGCCCCACCGCGACGCTGGGTGCCGGGAAGCCCCTCCACGCTGCACCGTGGGGCTGGGAGAACCCTTCTTAGGGGCAGCGACAGGCAGAGAGGGCAGCGGGTATCGCTCGGCTACTGCTGCAGACAGGAGCGGGAGCCCCGCACCGGCACCTCTGCAGCGGCGGCGGCCGCCGCGGTGGGAGCGGGAGCGCGAGCGCAACGGAGGGAGCCCGGGGAAGGGGGAAGGTGCCCTGAGGGTCCGGCCTCCCGCCCCGCTGCGCGCCCCACGCACCGCTGTCCAGTCGGGCGATCTGCGGGAGCCGGTGGGTGCTGACGAGCAGGTCCAGGGGAACGGCCACCGCGTTCCACTTCACGTCCTTCAGGCTGCAGCCCGGCGGCGGGACGGGGTCCATCTTCTCGGCCCGGGTGGGAAGGAGGGGAGGGAGGGAGCCAGACAAGCAGCGCCGGCGGGGCTGCAGCTAGCGGAGAGGGAGAGACGGACGGACAGACAGACGGGAAGATCCCGGCTCGCTCAGCGCCCGCCGCCCCGGGCACAGGGGGAACCCCGCGGGGCTGCTACTGCTCCCGCCTCCGCCACCGCTGCTGCTGCTCCCGCCGTCTCCGGGCACCGGCTGGGGCCGCCCGTCGCTGCCGCCGCGCCTGGCCCAGGAAGCGCCATCCCGGCTCTGACTAATCAACAGGGCGCGAGCAACGCCTGCGCGTCCGCTCCGCCCCGCCCCGCGCTCGCGCCCGCGCCCGCGCCGGCC
>JAOXOE010028676.1:0-15732 GCA_028565055.1 Phoeniculus purpureus
CCGCTGCCCCTTGTCCTGTCACTGGGTGCCCCTGAGCAGAGCCTGGCTCCAGCCTCCTGACACCCACCCTTCCCATACTGATCAACATCCCTGGGGTCACCCCTCAGCTCCCTCAGGGACTCTGTCCTCTCCCGCTACTTGGGGAGAAGCTCCTGTTGCTGTCCCCACCTGAGCAGGGCCAATCCAACCCTTCCTTAGAGGGGCTCTGGAGAAGCAGCTGTTACCTTCGTCTTGTGATGGATCAGGGAGACTCCCTGCTTGTTGATTGCTATCAGCACAATCTCGGGTAAGTTGGGCTCTGAGGTTTGCTGCAAAGGAGTAACAGAGGGAGAAACAGAGGGTGAAGGGGTGGGGCAGAGCAGGTGGGAAACCGACTGTTAACCGTGGCCAGCTCAGGACCTTCCAGGCTGCCTGATCACAGGCTGGGGGCTGGCTGCAAGCAGGAGGTGAGTCCTGCAGGTCTCCACTGCAGACTGAGAGGAGTGGCCCCACTCTGTTCTGAGGACAGAGCACCCCGAGACGAAGGATGTGGCGGCGCTTTGCTGTGCGGAACAATGACAGGACACGCTGCGTAGCTACAGCTCCCTCCTGCACCTCCTGCGTAGGTGTAGCGGCGGGTGTTGCCGCTCGAGCGCCACCACAGCGGGGAACGCCAGGCACAGTTCACAGGGGATGAAGAACCCATCTCCCCACTTCGGCAGACAATGAGACCTCAGCTTCCCAACGTGTTGTCTTGCAGCACTCAGGCCTTACCGCGCAGGGCTGGCCTCCTAGCGGAGTCGTTCACACCTACCTTCACCTCAAAGAAGGCTGATCCGAACGTTGGCCACCGGTAGATCATTTTCAAGAAGGCAACCTTGGCCTCGTCCACAGTTTTCCCTTCGTGCTTGCTGTAGGCTGCAGCGATGCTCTGGGGACGACAAAGAACACAAGGGCTGGGCAGCTGGAGACAGGCAGGTTTCGTGGGCCAGCATCAGCACTGAGCGCAGCCCAGCACCACCATCGGGCTTCTGCCCACAGCACAGGGTACTGGGAATGAAAAGAGCCCCCCATGGCACCGGGTGAGGTGCAGCCACAACCTGCCCCGTGTTCCTTCCTAGTGCAGGAGCCCCAGGGACTGGATGTGGGATGAAGTGAAATGCAGAGAGCCCGCGGTCAGCGCCCAGACACGAGCTGCAATTGCTGGGGGAACTCGTGGGGTGAATTTTCTCTCCTTATTTGAGAGACTGTCCTGTGCTTTCTGCAGGGACCGTGCTAAGTCCCTGCTGAAACTTCCTTGCCTTTTGGTGGATCACAGAATCACTCAGGTGGGAAAAGACCCCCGGGATCATCGAGTCCAACCAGCAACCGCACTCTACAAGGTCACCCCTAAACCAGAGCTCCCAGCACCACATCTAAGTGTCTTTTCAACTCACCCAGGGATGGGGACTCAACCCCCACCCTGGGCAGCCCAGTCCAGTCCCTGGCCACTCTCTCCAGGAAGAATTTCTTCCTGATGGCCAGTCTGACCCTCCCCTGCTGGAGCTGGAAGCCCTTCCCTCTGCTTCTGTCACTAATGACCTGTGAGCAGAGCCCAGCACCAGCATCTCTGCAGGGTCCTTTCAGAGAGCTGTAGAGAGCGATGAGGTCTCCCCTCAGCCTCCTCTTCCTCAGACTAACCAGCCCCAGCTCTCTCCATCTCTCAGTCTCATCACATTGATTCTCCAGGCCCTTCCCCAGCTCCTCTGCCCTCGCTGCAGCCCCTCGATGTCTCCCTTGGACTGAGGTGCCCAACACTGGACCCAGTACTCAAGGTGCGGCTTCCCCAGTGCTGAGTGCAGGGGGACAATCCCCTCCCTCCCTACTGCTGCTGGGAACACAGTACCTGGTCCAGGCCAGGTTGCCACTGGCCTTCTTGGCCACCTGGGCACCCTGCTGGCCCCTGTTCAGCCGCCTGCCAATGACAACCCCCAGGTCCCTCTCTGCCAGGCTGCTCTCCTGCCCCCAGCCTGGAGCTGCAGGACCCCACACCGGGCTCTACTGAACCACAGACAGTCACCCTCAGCCCATCGGTACCGTCTGTCCACAGCCTCACTGCCCTCCAGCACAGGGACACTCCCTCCCAACGTGGTGTCATCTGCAAACTGCCCGAGGGGGCACTCAATCACCTCATCAATGTCATTGATAAAGATGTTGAACAGGGGTGGCCCCAGCACTGAGCCCTGGGGGACACCACTGGTGCCTGGCCTCCGGCAGAGCCCAGAGCTTTGGCAGAGAGGCTGCAAAACCTGGACTGTCAGAGCCAAACCAGCCCCATCCCCAGGCCCCCCTCAGCAGGGCTTTCAGAGCCTGTCGGCCCCAAGCCGTGCTGCGGGGCTCCTGTCTGTCTTCTCGGTGACAGCCGATGCTCCTACCTTCTTCCACTCGTCTGGGGAGGCTGCTCGGAGCAGATTGTCTGGCACCAGCTCCTTGAGGATTCTGGGGACGGCGGCCAGCTGAGCGCGGTCGGTGTTGAAGCGAACTTTGTAAATCACCCCCGCGAGCTGCACAGCTTCGTCCTTGGAGCACTTGTGGTAGCCTCTGAGGTACTTGGGCAGCTCCTGGAAGAGACCAGGCCTGAATTCGGACAGAACAGACTGCAGCAGAGACACGGAGGCGCATCCTGGACCCGTGAGGTTGGGGTGAGCTCTCCCAACACAGCCCGGTACTCCAGCAGCCTTGTTCTCTCAGGAACCAGTGTTACCACAGAACATCAGTGGCTGGAAGGGACCTCGAAAGATCACCCAGTCCCATCCCCTGCCACAGCAGGATCCCCTAGACCCACTTGCACAGGAACATGGCCAGGGGGGTTTGAAACATCCCCAGAGAAGGAGACTCCACAACCCCCCTGGGCAGCCTGCTCACTGCTTTGTGCTTTAGGGAGCTGGTTACCTGGTGGTAGTGAAAAATGGAGTCGGCTTTCAGGTCCTTCCCAGGAGTGACGTTGAGCCAGAGCTTCCTCATGAAGTAGACCTGGTACGCCACGGACAGGGGCGCCCCTACGGAAACAGCTTTGTGAGCGCGCTCTGTGCCGCAGTGGGGTTCTGCGGGCGTGAAACGGCCCGGGAGCTGCCTCACAAACACAGTTCTGGCTTTAATGGCAGCAACAGAACGACTGGATGGACCAAGGAAGTGATTAGTTGTCGGTTCCTGCCACTGATCAATCTGTGACCTAAGGTGCAGGCTCTTCCGAGACGAAGAAGCTGGGGTTCCTGTGCTGTGAGTAGCCCATCCATGGGGTCACCCCTCAGTCTCCTTTCTTCCCAGCTCCCTCAGCCTCTCCTCAGCAGGGAGATGCTCCCCTCCCTCCATCATCCCTGTGGCTCTGCCCTGGGCTCTCTGCAGCAGCTCCGTGTCCTCCTGGAGCTGAGGGGATCTTGTGTCCAGCTGTGGTCTCAGCAGGCAGCTGTTCCCCATGATGTCACCTTCTCCCCCCGATTAACCAGCCAGGAGCACTAATTAATAAGAACCTCTTCAGTGTCAGATCCCATCCTCCAGCCGGCCCCACCGCTGTGACTGTGAGATGAGAGGCGAACCTGCGCCCTGCCCTCTCCCTCCATCCTCAGGTCCCTGCACCCCCCACCCACAGCAGAGCACCTTGGCACAGATGAAGCAGCACTTGAGGAGCAGCTGTGCGGCTCCTTCACCCGACGCCCTGATGATAATGAAGACGATGTGATCTGGAGGGTCTGGGGAAGAGACTCCAACAGGCGGTTCACAGAGAATAATAAAGAGACCTGACGTGGAGAGGGAATCAGTCACTGCTCTGTGTCACTCCTGTGCTGTGGCACAAGGAGCTCTGGGGTGCTGGGGCTCCCCGGGAGCTGCTGTCCCCACCGGTGGAAATGCTGGAGTGGGTTTGTTTTGAAGGGGGACAGCTGGGAGCAGCACCTGCCCGCAGAACCATCCAGGTTGGAAAAGACCCCTGGGATCAGCGAGTCCAACCATCAGCCCCACTCTGCAAGGTCACCTCTAAACCAGATCCCCCAACATCACATCTCAGCGACTTCTAAACTCCTCCAGGGATGGGGCCTCAACCCCAGTCACACAGGAACACGGCCAGGAGGGTCTGGAACGTCTCCAGACAAGGAGACTCCACAACCTCCTGGGCAGCCCCTGCCAGGGCTCTGGCACCCTCACTGCCAACAAGGTCCTTCTCACACTGATGGGGAACCTCCTCTGCTCCAGCTCACACCTGCTGCCCCTTGTCCCGTCACTGGGTGCCCCTGAGCAGAGCCTGGCTCCATCCTCCTGAACGTCAGGGGTTGGAAGGACCAACAAGGCTCCTAAAGGCAGGTGCCCACCACACACTCAGCTCCTTCCTGCCCCCGGCAAGTGGAGGCTGCTGCTGCCCCGTCACCTCGTGGGTGCTGGTGTCTCCTACCTGGGGAAGGGCAGGGTCACCGCAGGGCCCTCTCCATCCTCCGCACAGTCTCCGAGCCGCTGGGCAAGGGGCCTTGCCAAGCTCTCCCTGCTCTTCCCCAGAGGCAGCTCAAGGAGAAGTGGCACCAACCCACCCAAGGGCTGCTGGCCCAGCCTGTGGGCAGCCTCCTGCAGGGTTGGGGGAAGGTGGTGCCCGTGAGGTTTATTTTGAAGGTGCTGGACATCGTGCGGGGCCGAGCGCAGGGCGCTCTGGTGCCGCTGCGCTCCAGTTACCATGGTTGCTGGGACTTCAAGGACTGCCTGGGAAAGGAAGAGGATTGCTCTCCCCAGGCTGCGAAGCGTCTCCCCGCCTCGTTCCTGCCCACACAGCGCAGTGCTGATGCCGGCCCCCACCTCGGGAGCGAGAGCTGGGGGAGATGTGCTGAGCCGGGGCTGGCAGGTGGAACTCGGGCTCTCCCCACGCCGGCAGAACAAACCTCCCAGCTCTGCTTCGGGTTCCTGCAGAGGGAGAATGCCCCTGCTGCTGCTGTGGGAGAAGAGGAGAGGGCAGCCGCATGCAAAGGCTGCTCTGAGCCAGCACCTCTGGGGTCTCACAGAGGACAAGGATGAGTCCGAAGCCCAGGAGAGCAAACCGGGTGCAGAGGGGGCCCAGCTCCCCCACAAGCAGAGACCTCTGCAGGATGTAAAACCCCCCAGGCCCCGACACAAACAGGTACTTCCCAGCCCACCCGAGCACCACAAAACCATCGACTCAGCAGTGCCGGCGCTGTTGCTAAGCAGGGGCAGCTCCCCGGCAGTGGGTTCAGCCAGGGCTGCAGCCAGGTGGGCTGCAGGGGTAGGGCAGGACACAGCAGCAGGTGCCCCCAGGCATCGTCCTGCCCTGTGCACGGATGGACCTGACCCACCTCACAGGAGCAGGCAGAGCCCAGGTGAAACCCCTCGGGCTGCCAACCCCTTGCAGTTGGACTCCAGTTCAGAGCAGAGTTGGATCCAGCTGGACTGGGACAGCCTTTTGGCTGCAGGTGCGCTGAGGGCTCAGCAGCAGCACCGCAGCCCCTGCAGCAGGTACCTCCTGTGCGCGGGAGCAGAGGTGCCCCGTGCGTGCAGTGACACGGACAGGGGGCTGCTCAGGACCAGCCTCTTGCAGGATTTCCCAGGCTTGGCTTGGAACTGGCACTCTGGGATCAAGGCAGAACCCCACCAGAGCTGTGCTCCACAGCCTTGCAGAGGGCAAGGAACAGCCAGTGGCCACCAGACGCTGTCTGTCAGGTGGCTCAAAGAGCCTCTGCAGCTGTTCCTCACCTCAGGAGACAGGGCTGCGATGCCCTGACAGAATCCTCCAGCCGTGAAGACAGCGGCTGTTGGCTCTTCAGGTGAGACCCTGACATCGACTCGTGGTCTGTGCAACCCCTCTGGCCCTCTCTCCCAGCAGGGGCCCACGTGCCCAGGGCTGAGGCGCGCGTCCCCCTGCTTCAGCCTGAGCCAGGGCCATCCTGGGACCGAGCCCAGATCTTCTCCCTCATCCTCCCCTCTTGGTCTGTGCCAGCCCTGCTGTCGCAGCCACACGGGCGTCAGCCCCTCGTCAGAGCCCCAGGCACTCCCTGCTCTGCTTTCCATCAGCAAAAGGGACCCTTCGCAGATTTTTCCTCCCCTCAGCAATTTTCTACAGTAAATAAAGGAAGGAAACGGAAGTCCCAGGCTGCCGAAGCTTTTAAATGGGCTCTGAGCTCAGGTGCAGGGCAGGTTCATCACAGAGCAGCCCTGCCGAGCCAGAGCAGGAGGAGACATCTCAGGGATGGGCTAGAGACAGAGGATTAATCCAGCGATGGGATGAGGAGCAAGAGGTGCCCAAGCATGGACCTACAGGTGCGAGAGAGCTGGGATGTGACAGTGCTGCGGCCAGGGACAGTCACAGAGCACTGGGGGTTGGAAGGGACCTCCAAAGACCACCCAGTTCAGTCCTCCTGCCACAGCAGAATCCCCTGGATCCAGTCGCACAGGATCAGCCCTGGAGGGTTTGAAACATCTCCAGACAAGGAGACTCCACAACCCCTCTGGGCAGCCCCTGACAGGGCTCTGGCACCCTCACTGCCAACAAGGTCCTTCTCACACTGATGGGGAACCTCCTCTGCTCCAGCTCACACCTGCTGCCCCTTGTCCTGTCACTGGGTGCCCCTGAGCAGAGCCTGGCTCCATCCTCCTGGCCCCCACCCTCCACATATTGATCAACATCCATGGGGTCACCCCTCAGTCTCTTCCTCTCCAAGCTCCAGAGCCCCAGCTCCCTCAGCCTTTCCTCAGCATGGAGCTGCTCCCCTCCCTCCATCATCACTGTGGCTCTGCGCTGGGTTCTCTCACTTCCACCTGAAGAGGAAGGGGTGTCAGGAGCCACTTCAGTGGAGCCCCCTGCACCCTGGCCCCTCTGCTGTTAATCAGGCATCAACAGCCCAGTTTGGGGTCTGAGCTGGGACCTGGCAGAGAAGGGACTTCTGCAGCCCCTGGGCTCAGGGCATGTCTCCATCCCCACAGCTCAGGGCTGTTACGAAGGGAATCAGCTGGGTGGTGTCCAAACCAGAGCAGCAGCAGTTTGCCCCCCACCATGAGTCCCTCCACGCTGGCACCTGCATCCCTTTGCGATGCTTTACTGATGCAGTCCCAGGGTTTGGGACCTTCAGGCAGATTGGACCCCAAATTGCTGTTGGGGAGCCTTAGAGTCTGTGTCTACGAGGTTTTGCGTGGACTCGCTCCAGCCCATCGCCTGCGGCACCAGCAGATCCAGTTCCGAGCACTGGCTGCTGTCTCCTGGGGGCAGCGCCCAGCAGCCCGGTCCGTGGCAGGCCCCGAGGAGAGGAGCATTGACCAGGCTGGGTTGGAACAGTCCGAAAACGCTCTGGGAACGACAGCTTATGGCAGGGGGGATCTGCTGGCGAAGGCGCAGAGGCTGGGTGCCCTCCCCTCAGCGCCTCGGGGCTGCCTCCTCTAGCGCGGCTGTCATCGCCGCATCCACACACCTCGCGCCGCTTATTTCAGGAGCTCCTTTTTATACCCTTCTCACGTCAGTCCCACGGGGGAAGATTCCAAAAGGGGAAAGCGGGAGGCCAGGGCCCTGTTCAGCTGCCACAAAGCCCCCACAAAGCTCTGAGCCTACGACTTGCTGCTGCCTCCTGCCCCTACACCCCCAACCCCAGGCAGGAAGCAGCACCCAGTGCAGGGGGCTGAGGGGTGTCTGTGAGTCACAGGCTGCTCTGGGCTGCGGGGGGAGCTCAGAGCTCCCCCAGTGCCACCCCGTGCCGTGGGCAGCGACACCACTCACCAGCCCAGGGTGCCCCCAGCCCCATCCAACCTGCCCTTGGGCACTGCCAGGGATGGAGCAGCCACAGCCTTCCCGGGCAGCCTGTTCCAGCGCTGGGGCTGCGGGGCTTGGCCAGCCCAGTAATTCCCCAGCCCAGCAAAGGCTGGGGTCAGCCACTGGGCTCCTTCGTGCTGCTCTCTTGAGTCTGAGTGAGACCCCACTGCTCCGCAGCCCCTTGGGTTGGCTCCAGCCTGGCAGCACCCACGGATGGAGCAGGGGGACAGGGGCCAGCCCCTGGGCTCACCCCACAGCCCCCGGGCTCCCCGCCTCCAGCAGACACCGTTCACAGCGCAAGAGCTGCCCAGAGAACTCCGTGAGCCTTCCTCAGCCTGCCCCCACATCCACTTAGGTCTCCCAGTCACATCAGAGCCCCGTTAAGGCAGACTGGGCTCTAATAGTTATGCAAATAGTCCTCCCATCAAGACCTCACGAAGATTGAGCACAGGGCTCCTTCAGGGAGCAGAGGACGAGTGGAACCAAGTTCATCGCTGACTTCAGGCTGCTGGGGGGATCTTTTTTCGCTGCCATTTAAGTCCCAGCTCTGGGAAGCCCTTTGCAGGCTGAACCCGGAGGAGACGATTAGTCTGAGAGACGGGAGGAGACTCTGCTCTGCCGGGAGCGCCGGTCCCTGGGCAGCAGAACTCACCTGCTCTGTCCTTCGTGGCAGGGCTCAGATCCAAAGGCAGGAGCCCATCTGTATTCCTGTCAGGCAGATCCGAAGGGAACATCCGCTCCTCCGTCTCCGGGCAGAATCAGTGCTCGGAAGAAATTACAGAGGGGTTGGGCCACCCCCTCTCCGACGTCCTTGTGGTCGCTGTGGCTGGAAGAGCAGGAGCTCTGCAGTGGCCCTGAGCGCAGGGACAGAGTCACAGAGCATCAGGGACTGGCAGGGACCTTGGAAGATCATCCAGTCCAGCCAGGCAGGGAACTTGCTGCCCCCCAGCCCAAACAGCTCCGAGTGATGCCACCAGGAGGTCTGGTGCTCAGAGAAGGGGCTGCTCCCAGGAGCAAGCTCAGTTTTAATCTGCTGCAGCTGGGTGCAGCACCCAGGTGCTGACACAACACCCAGTGCTTCATGAACCACACACCCACTGGAACCTCTGCAGGTGGAGTGGGCAGCGGTGGGGGAGTCACAGACCATCAGGGGCTGGAAGGGACCTCGAAAGACCATCCAGTCCCATCCTCCTACCACAGCAGGAGCCCCTAGATCCAGTCACACCTGCCAGGGGGCTGGGCCACAGCAGGCTGAGAGCCCCCCTTGGGGTCTGGAGGAAAGAGGAGAAGGGCTGGTTTGTCCTCAGGGCTTCAGCCAAGGGCAGCACTGGGGTCACCACACACAAGTGCTCTGGGGGCTGGATTGGATGATCTCCAGAGGTCCCTTCCAGCCCCTGACAGCCTATGACTGCTGCTGCTGCTGCTGCTGCTCACCCGTTGTGGCTGATCTTCCTGTGGTGTCGACTCTGAAGGAGGGAACTGGGGGGGGGGCACGTGAATGGTGGGCTTGGAGCCAGAGGAACCCCAGTAGCCCCTGGTCTGTGCAGAGGGACTGCGGTGTTTGGTCAGCCCTGTCCCCCTCCTGATTCACTGAGGAGGTGCCAGAGCCCAGCTCAGGGCACAGAGGCTCCTACCTCTCTGGTCCCTTCCCCACCCTGCTGGAGACCATCTCTTCCCCTCCCCACCCTGCTGCTGACCATCTCTGTCTGTCGCAGCTCTGCCCAGCAGCTGCCCAGTGCTGGCTCCATCCACTCTGTAGCCACAGCTGAGGATGAGGGGGGCCTCCTGTGGTCCAATCCCCTCCCCAAAGCCCCCCCCCAGACGATGCCAAGTGCCTGGACTTTGTCTTTGGTTGGTTTTATTTACCAATCGAACAATTACTACAAAACAGGGGAACACCTGCAGCAGACACAGAGACTCTGGCACTGCCAGCTTGTCACCTGCTGTATTTGCAGAGAGCTCCCCTGCGGACCCCGGGACAGCAGGAGCCCTGGGCTGGCCACTGCAGCTGGACTTGGGGGGCTCCTCTGCAGCCGGAGGCTCCATGAGCGAGAAGTGAGTTCACTGCCCTCCCAGGAGACACCCTGGTGTCCAGGTCCCTGCAGCAGGTTTCCTCTCTGCCTGGCCCCTGGGACTGCAGGCTCCAGCGCTGCAGCCCAACCCCGACTCCCGCAGTGGGAAGGCCCTTCCCTCCCCACTGGGAGCAGTTTGCTCTGGGCTTTGGGGCATTGCCATCACTTGTTCCCATCCTGACAAGCCCCTGCGTGGTCCTGCCTCACCCCGAGCATCACCACTCGTGGGAACCTCTAGAGCGGAGAGGGGGACACAGGTAGCAGCCCCAGCCTTCGCATGCCCCCGGGCGCTGGGCACTGAGGGCCGTGAGGCTGGACTAACCCCCTGCCGAGGGCACAGGGCAAGTCTGGCCACAGCCTGGTGCTGCCAGAGCCGCCGGGGCTCCATCAGCGGAGGCTGTCTGTGCACAGAGGGCTCCGCAGAGAAGCTGCTCTCATTCGAGGCTCCCAAGGCAGGCGAGAGGTTCCATCCCCCAGGTCAGAGGGAGTCTCTCCTGCTTCCCGTGCCCATCGCACAGGGGCTGCCTGGGGAAGGGAATGAAACCCTGGGCAGGTTTGCCAGCCCGGTCACCCACTGCCTGCCCTGGCTGTGGGAGGGGGACGGTGCCCAGCGCTGCGAGGAAGGGGCTGCCCCGGCTGTGCCCAGGTCTCACTTTCCAGCTCAAAACTGACCTGACTGGGCAGAAAGAGGAGCAGGGCTGGGTGGGACCAACCCTGTGCGAACTAGCCCCGGGCTTGGCTGAAGGGAAACCCCTCTCTCCTCTTGGGGCAACCAGCCAGCTGCAGTTCCACA
Organism: Phoeniculus purpureus; assembly: GCA_028565055.1. Lineage (NCBI taxonomy): Eukaryota > Metazoa > Chordata > Aves > Bucerotiformes > Phoeniculidae > Phoeniculus > Phoeniculus purpureus. The sequence goes on from JAOXOE010028676.1 coordinate 10,613, forward strand.
GCTAAACAGCAAAGAGAAGCCTCTGTTGGTTGCTTGCTCCAAAGCCAAGAAGAAAAGGAATTACAGCAACTGCCCAGCAAAGTGCCAGCCCGTCGGTCCCAAAGCTCTTGGCCCCACCGACAGCTCCCTGGCCCCTGGGCTTTGGCCACTGGTCCTTGTTGCCAGTGATGGAGATGCAGGCTGAGAAGATGCGTGGAGATGGGCCCTGGGCTCTCCCTCCCGGTGACAGCAGAGCTGCTGTTTTAGCTGCACGAAGGAAGGGCAGAAGGCAGGAGGCTCCTCCAGAGGCTGCCGGGGTGGGCATGGTGGTGGCATCTGGGTCCCCGATGGTCCTTCCAGCACGGGCCCAGGTCTGTGGCTGCTTCAGCCCCAGTGTGATGCTCCCTGATCTGCAGGGAGCTGGTTGCAGTCAGGGCTGGCAGAGCGGCGGGAGCTGGGACAGCCCGAGCAGCAGTGCCCAGCCCTGATGCCACCCCAGGCAGCCCTGCGGTGGGGAAGGGGCTGTGACCATACACCCGGCTGGTGGGGCTGTCATCCCAACAGCCCTGCTGGGACTGGGACGCAGATGGCAGCCTCGGCAGCCTCCTCCCGCCCCGGCAGCCACTTCTCTCTCATCTTCTGTTTTGGCTGCTGGTGGCAGGTGAAGCCTCATGGCCGGGCACCCCCTGCCACCCCAGGGCCCAACGTGGGTGGGTGACGTGGAGCAGCGCCGAGAAGGACTGCAGCCGGCTCCTCTCCATGTCCTGCAGGGCTGTCCCGCCTCGCCTCGCCCTGCCGTGCCCACTCTGTCTCCACTCGTGCCCCAGCCGCTGGCTCTAGCACAGCTGCCCCTCGCCAGGGCCTCTGTACAGCGACGAGCGTGGAAGCCTTTGGTGGGAGCACTGGGAGCACTTCTCGAGCCAGGACGGCCTTTCCAGTACTGCTGCTGGTGCCTGGACTTCTGAGTCACGGCATCAGGAGAAGCTCTGGGCAGCACTGGGAGGCAGGAGCACCTCGCCCCGTGATCACCGGGCTGCTGTTTTCAGCCCGACCCTGAAACAAATGAGGAAACAAAACCCTAACCAGACCCTCTTCCAGGGAGAACAACCCCCAGCCTGCAGGGAACTGGTTACCAGGAACCACCACCACAGGCAGGGAAGCCTGTAGGGCCTGTGAGACTGGATCTAGGGGGTCCTGCTGGAGCCAGGGGATTGGACTGGGTGATCTCTTGAGGTCCCTTCCAACCCCTCATGACTGGATCTAGGGGATCCTGCTGTGGCAGGGGGATGGGACTGGATGATCTTTTGAGGTCCCTTCCAGCCCCTCATGACTGGATCTAGGGGATCCTGCTGTGGCAGGAGGGTGACTGCACTGGATGATCTTTGGAGGTCCCTTCCTATCCCTAATGTTCCGGGATTCAGTGCAGCGGGCGACGCAGCCTCCCTGTGCTCGGGGTCTAGACCAGACAGCTGAGGGACACCAACACCTTTATTGGGGTCTGTGCTCGTACAGCGGATAAGCACCCAGTCCTCTGGTGCCAAACACAAAGCAGCCCCACCGCCAGCACGGCACAGCAGCACACAGGGCAGCGCTAACCCACGTGGGGACACAACCAAGGAGCCACCCTCCTCCTCCGCCGTCGCCCTCAGCCCGGGCGGTCTCCTCCCGCAGCCGGAGCAGAGCAGCAGCAGCAGCCGCCGCCGGGCTCCCTCCAGCAGAGGAGCGCAGCTCCGCACCAGCGCCTCGCCGGGGGGCTGTCCCCGCTGTCTCTGCTCCTCTGGCGGTCCCAGGGAAACGCAGCAGCAGAGTCTCTGTTCGCGCACAGCACAGGCGCCGGGTTGCGGGGGCAGAGTCACGGGAGTCGGGGGGGATCCGCTGTGCACAGACGCAGGGTGTTGCCGGCGGCCTCACGGGGGGGGACCGACGACACGGAGATACATGCACCCGCGAGAGCCCGCGGCCAGGGCGCCCACGCACCGCCGGCCGAACCGGCTCCTCTCGAGCCGCAGTTCCAGCTCGTGGGGGTTGTTTTCTCTTGGTCCACGATCACGCACGAAGTCACCTGTAAACACTTCGACAGGACACTTATGTACAAGGGAGCCGCGCGGGGGGGACAGAGGTAACCCCGGGGTGCCGCGGGACCCGCGTCCCTGTGCAACGGGCTGCCCGGCTTGGCGGGAGCCTGCAGAGCCACTGTGGGGTCTGGAGACGGGCCCTGAGGGGGGCCCCCATGGGGCACGGAGTCGCCAGCCCTCCCCTCAGAACCCTGCCTTGCCCCAGCAGCAGCCGCCCCAAACGCGGGCACGGCCCCGTCAACCCGAACCGGCGAGATCCCAAACCAGCAAGATCCCGAGGCGGTGGGATCCCAAACTAGGATGGGATCCCAAACCAGTGTGAACCCAAACCAGTGGGATTCCAAACCAGGCAGGATTCCAAACCAGGATGGGATTCCAAACCAGTGGGATTCCAAACCAGGCAGCATCCCAACCCAAGATGGGTTCCCAAACCAGTGGGATCCCAAACCTGGATGGGACCTCAAACCAGTGGGATCCCAAACCAGTGAGATCCCAAAGCAGACAGGATCCCAAAACAGTGGGACAGAGAGGCAGGTGAAGGGACACTGGGGAGGACCCGCCAACCCTGCTGAAGTCCAAGCATCCTCCCTCCCCACAAGCAGCTCAGCCTCCCCCCCATCCTCCAGCTCCAGCCCGGGCTGCTGTGTCTGAGTGATGCTCCGCCTGCACCTCCAGCACTGCTGCAGTTCAGAGCCCGCAACACCCACTCTACACACTGAGCTACTTCCCTTCCCTTTAGCTCAGTGACATTGATGCCAGAAACCCCATAGAAGTGCCTGTGGCTCTGCTCTCCCACCACTACTGTGCAAAGCCCCGCCGGGGCATCCACTGTCCACAAGGCTGGACAGTCACCTGGCACTGCGAGAGACACGGGGCCTTGTGCTTTAGGTTCTGGAAGCAGCCAGCCCCACGCGCGACGGGCTCTGGGGCAAGGTGGGAGGCTGAGAAGTTTCCTCCAGCCTGCCAGGAGAGCAGTGGGAGACACAGCGTAGGGGCTCCCTGACCTTCCAGAGCCCCCTGGGTTCCTCCTGGAGCACACAGCCCTGCAAAGAAACTCAACAAATGGTCCCGCTGCACCACCGTGAACCCTCAGAACGCTCTCAGGGAGCTGCGAGGCCTCTACAGGGAGCCTGCAGAGCGCTCGGGGGAGAGACCTTGGAAGCCTTTGGTCCCCAAGGGTGGGTGCGACTGACGCCGTCCCACTCCAGGGCTGGTGTGGAACGAAGCCCTGGGCAAACGGGTGTAGGGGGGTGCAGGGTCACTGGGGCCAAGGGGACACTCGTGGCTGCAAAGGGAGCTCGGCCCAGCTGCCAGCAGCAGGACAGTGCCCATGGTACAACGCGTTGCCCACCCGTGTCCTCCTGCCACGCGCTCGAGCCGTCAGTGTGTGTCTGTGAGCCCCTCCAGCCCAGCCTCCTAAGCCAAGCTTAACCAAGACCAGTAGTTAGACTGGGAATACAGGACCAGAGCCGTTTGCCACTCACAGGAGTGATGAATGGTGAGAGCCACACACGGGCTTGTGAGCCCCGTCAGAGCCCTCCTCTCATCCCCACCGGCACCTGATTTTCAGAGGTCAAGCCCAGCTGACTTGCAGACGCTTGTTCCAGCTCCATCCCTGTTACTTCCAGCCCATTCCCAGCCCCCCCGCTCCTCTGTGCAGGTGCTGCGTGCCTGTGCAAGGGAAAGGGCTTCGGGGCTGACCCCAGAGTTCCTCACCACCCTCCTGTGGTAAGAAAAGTCACCTGTACGGGGTGGACCCCACCTGCTGCCCACCCAGGGTTTTCAATCACCCCGGTGCTCATCTCTACCCCCACCATCGCTCGGGGTCCCCATCAATGGCAGAGCCAGAAGTGGGGCTTTTTGCAGGGGTCTCACCGAGAGCTACTGGGGATCCAGAGAAAAGCAGTGGAGCAAGGAGGGAGAGAAGGGGACCTCTGAGCAGCACCCAGCGTTCTAGGAGGACACCTCTCCTCCATTGCCCAGGGCTTGTCTAGAGCAGAGGCCACCACACCTCGAGCCTGCCTGCCGGTCCTAACAGCAAGAACCCCAGGGCACAGCTCCCAGCTGCCTTTGACACCAAACCGCCCCAGAAAACACTTGCAACGTGGGCTCAGACCAGCAGGAAGGCAGCGAAAAGTGCTGGGACCCCAGAGACACCTGAGTCACCCACCCAACTGCTCCGTCCTACCCCTTGCCTGTCACCCAGCCGGTTCGTGCTGCCTGTGACCGCTGGGGTTGAGGACCTTCACTTCTGCAGCGCTGAGAGCAACAAGCGCTCCATCCCACCCCGAAGACATGAAGGCCACGTCCATCGAGCCCGTTCGGGCACGTTTCATTTGGTCTCGTTGTCCTACAGCTACTAACGACCGCGCGGTGCCGTGCGCCCCGATCGCCAGCCTGGGGACACACACACCCCTCACACACTCGCCGGCACCCAGCTCGCACGCCCCGACGCCCAGCACCCGCTCTGCTGCAGCCTGCTGTGAGGAAGAGGATGATCCACCTCCAGTGAGGGCCCCTGCCTGCCCTCCGCTCTGTTCTGCTGCTGGAGAGGGGGACAAGATGCAGGAAAGGAAAGATGCTAGAAACTACAGACCAACCAGCAAGAGGAATCTTGTGCAAAGGTCTCGTGCAAAGCAGGTGCCTGTGTGAGAACCTGTCCCTTGAGCTGGTGCGGAGGTGCAGGGCTGCACAAGGGCCCTGCCTGAGCTCCACAGTGGGTGAGGGCTGAAAACCTGCCTTGGTCCTACAGCCCGACCCCACCAAGTGCTGGGTTTTCCCAGGCCAGAGCCCCCATTTCAGTCCTCACTCTGCTACCACCACTGCACGTTCACCACCAGCACCCAGAGACGACGCCAAGCTGCCACGTCCAAGCCCTGTTCTCCAAAGACTGGGAGAGGTATTGCTGGGCTGGTTTCCCTGTCCTCATGGCCACCTCATGCTCATGGGTCCTTCCAGACAAGTATTGCTTCCTTTTTTTGCTGGTAAAATGTGCATCTTCATCACTCACCCCCCTGCATCCTCACTGTTAACCCCCTGCAGCCTCACAACCAACCCCATGCATCC
>JAOXOE010028677.1:0-15730 GCA_028565055.1 Phoeniculus purpureus
CGGCAGGGGGGTTGGACTCGATGATCTCTTGGGTCCCTTCCAACCCCTAACATCCTATGATCCTATGATCCTATGGCACCGGTGGTTTTAGGGGCACCGCATCATTAGCTGTCATAATTGTACAGAACCACCATAACTTTCACCGCTATGTTTGTTGTTACCTAACGAGGATTTCGGTAATTTCCTCGGTCTCTGTGTTGTTTCTCCATCTTATACTTCTTATTCTTCTCCTTTCTGCTTCTACCCACATACTTCTACGACTCTTTTTAAAGTGCCCAATGTGAGCACAACCATAAGCAGCTGCATTTTCAGAAGGAATTCTTTTTAACATTTTACTTTACAGTAGGTACGTGGACAATTTTCCAGCTAAGCAAAGGATCAGTTGAGTCACCCTGTCAAATATGACTTTTCAAAATTAGTCGTGGCTAAACTCCTACTCCCTCAGCATCTCCTAAGTGACAGAGACTGTGCAGGCTCTGAGATGTTTTAAAATGAAGTATCTCTTGGCTACAATCACTGCTTGCGTTAAGATGGTGCTAGCATAGTTTGGTATCTAGCCCAGAAAGCTGCAAGAGCCCGGTGGGATTGTGCATGTGCTTGCTAACCCAGCTCAAACAGACCTAGGAGAGACAGAATTCAAATTGCTGGTGGCATTATTGGAAGTTAGATCGGTTCTCTGACCACTGCAAACATCAGTGGTTTGGAGATACTGGACTGGAGATAAGGAAAAAAATCAGTATTCTAGGATAAAGAAACAGTATTTGAGGTCTTTTGATGAAAGACAGACTCCATCTATTAAAAACTCAGGTTCAACCAGAAGTAAATGACTTATTACGGAAGGAAAAAACCTCTGTTGCCTTACTGCGAGTAGGTGGCACACAAATCCTTATGAAGCAAGCCACAGTGAAGCACGAGACAGCCAGGAAATGCACAACCATGAGGACTTGTGGGTTGGATGACAAACAACGAAGTGATGCTGGTGGTGCAGAGGTGCTGTGACAGGCATGGCAGTGATGATCTCACAGCAGATGAGACATGACTCGACCATAAGCCTCAAGACAAGATGAAAACTGCTCAGACAGAAGGCCCATTCCCACACACATCCTTCAGTTCCCTCTGCCAGCATTGCTGAGTGCCCTGCTACTAACTCTTAGCATAAACAAAGCAAGGGTTGGCAAGTGATGGATGGAAGGTTTACAGGCTGAGCGTTTGAGAGCTGCCCTCAGCTCCTGCTCAGGTGCCTCCTCTGGGTCACGTATTTGTTTGGCTGTTACACATTATGCTTCCTGGGAACCAGCTGTCGCTTCCTTGAAATCAGGATTGCATCACAGGAAGACACCCTGTGTTTTGTGGTTTCAGACTGGGACATGGAGGAAAGACTGAACTGCATACAGAAATGGTAAATGGTTTATTTTACTCTGTTTTGAAGACCTGGAAGAGTTTGTCATTTTGGATGGCTGGGAAAACAGCAATGAGTGTTACCCATTGCAGGCTTAATCTAAATGTAAAAGCATTGATGGCATAGCATGTGGTCAGTTGGAAGCTGTGTGGGAAGAGGGTATCAGATCTGTCCTGTCACTGCTTCCAGTCTGCAAAGTACTTAAATCCAGAGTTGAAGCAAGTTACCAGATGTCCCTGCTGCCACCAGGGTGACTTCTCCAGCAGCACAGAGAAAAGGGATGAAACTGTTTTTTCCCCATTTACATGTAAATGTGGATCTGTGCAATAGTGTGGTTCTTTCTCAGTTGTGCCCAAGTAGGCATTTAGGTTTCATGGGCACTTAGACTCCATCTTCAGTAAGGTGGAGGTAAGTACTTTGAGCATGCCTGCAAAAAAAGCTGATGAATTAATTCCATGCAAATCGTTGAATAAGACCCTTGACATCATTGAAATGCTTCCTGGGGTAGACATGGGGTTTGTCCCAAATATTTTCTCTCTCTGGAACAGCAGATCTCCAGTTCACTGGGATTCACATTTGTCCCTTGTATTAGTTGCCTGAAATGGCTGTTTTCAGTGTGAGACTGCCCCTGTCCCTTGACAAATCAGTGGCAGTTGGACAAGTTTGCAATAGGGTTGTGACTAAGACCTCTCCTCATGCCTTTTGTACTTTAATATGTTTAACACCACATCGTTCCACACCCTCCAGCTTGAAGGCACTTTAATTCTCTCTTGTCACCACCGTATGACGATGCTGAGAGATGCCGGACGCAAGAAGACGCTGGATCTGTAGCTTGTTGCAGGCAGGTTCAGGCTCTGGTCCTTTCTCTCAGTGTTTATGCAGAAGAGGGACCCAGGATCAGGGAGCAGAGCCAATATTGTTGTTTCTTTTGTAGCTATGAGCAGTGATGTCTCTTTCTATCCCTCCTAGAGTTCTCACTTCTCTGAGTGGAGAAGCCTGCTTGCTGCTGCGCATCTGCCTTAGCAGGTGAAGTCAATGCAGGAGCAGCAGAATGTGGTGTGCAGGATCAAACACAATTAACTCTGCCCTCACAGTTTTACTTCAGCTTTAATTCACTCGGCTTCTGCAGCTCTGACTGCCACGAGTTCCTCTGGTATTGGTTCAGCAGTGTGGTGAACTGAGCTCTCTGGAAAACTGGTGGCATGACTGAAGCTGCAGCTGTGGTCATTCCTGTCTGACACAGACCTCGTACTTCCCATCTGCCGTGTCCTTGCACAGCAGTCTCTCTTGCTGCGTTGGTTTTGCAGGAGCTCTGGCACTCGCTCCCCAGGCTGGCCTCCCACACACAGAACACTTCCTCCTTGCTGACAACTTGCCCGAGAGGGATTTTCAGCTGCTGATTTTGATAACAACACCCCAAAAAAAGAAATCCAAGAATAAGTAAGTGTCCCACAAACTCCTCTGTCCGTGTGTGAAAGTGAGCATGTGGGACTCTGCCGCCGCACAAAAGGGCCTTTCTCTCTGCTCCTCACAGGCTGTTTTCTCACTGTCTGCACTGTTCTTCCTCCTGGACACCATTCAAGGGACAAACTGAGGTAACTAAATGTTCTCTGGTCTTCAAAGAGGTCCTTGCAGCTTACGTAAAACCCACTCTTTAAAATCATAACTAATTCATCAAAGCTATTATTGTGTGACATCGTGTGTGGGTTTTTCTCAGTGTATGAACAGATTTAACAACTGCATAGAGACTACACTGTATGTGCCATGCACTGGAGTTGTTTGTCTTCCTAAATACCTGCAAGATACCCTCAAACTTTAACCAGAACAGCTGCTGTCAGCAAATTCTTGAGCTTAGCTTAAACTTTTGTAGTGACGCAGTCTGCTTGGTGCATTGCTGTAGCCAGGCAAGTCAGTATTTTGGAGGAGAACACGTGTCTCTGTTTACTTGGGTGGAATTGAACTCCACTCACGGGCTTCAATGGGATTCTTCCCATTGAACGTGCCAGCGCCACACTGGTGCCACATCTGCAAACAGAGCACAGGAAGAGAAGTACCTCAGGGTATTTAATGAGTGGTAGGGGTATTAAAATGTCTTTTCTGGAGGACTTTGCTGTAACAGGTTAGAGCTGAAGGGAATGCCTCAGCTTCACCTTTACATCTCTTTCAGAATGACTCTGGAAATGCACAGGAAATTGCAGAGCAGACCTGGGCTGGCTGACCGCAGTCCAGGGTGTCACTGTGGAGCTAGCATGCGCGGGGTGAATATCAATGTGGAGGGGCTGGGAGGTGTGCTAACGAGTACGTAGTCTCTAAACAGAAAGCCTGGTGTATTCAAAACTGTGACAAAGAGCATGTGCATTTGTGTCGATGCAGACCTTGCTTTTTCTAACTCAGGCTACTACTGCAGTCATCCAGTCTCTAGGGAGTAACTCCTGAGGCTGCCTTGCCTTTTACACGTTGTGCAAACAAGTGGCACATCCCATGGTCTGTCTGGTTTTGCAGGTGCCCAAAGTGAGCTCAGGGTGTTGTTCCTCTGAAAGCTTTTGGATTTTGAGTTTTATTGCCTAAGATCACTACAGCAGAGTTGTTCATCTCTTAGTTTCCATCAATCTCATTCCCAGACTGTTTCATATTGACTTCCTAGACAAGATCCTGGGCACCTTTATGACCACCTGCTTTAACCAATTGGCCTGTACTGTGTTTGTCTCTGTCTTGTAGCAACAAGTGCGACAATTTCCTCCTCTTTTCAGATTTTACCTTCTGCATCACACGTGTAGTGACCAAGTTTGCCTTTTTCCCCATGTGCTGGCAATGAAAATGAGCTTCATGACACCTTCCCTGGAGGTGTTTAAGGAACGAGCGGACACGGTGCTTAGGGATCTGGTCTAACAGTTAGATACTAGGATAAAGGTTGGACTCGATGACCCTGGAGGTCCTTTCCAGCCGTGATGATTCTGTGACAGCAAGGAGGAGTCTAGCCTTCAGAAGTGTTTGACCACACAAAGTGTCAAAGCCTGCAGCTTCTGGTGATGGAGCCATTCTGTGACTAGATATCGCAATAAGTTGAACTACAGACTATTCCTAAGTGGAGCAAAAGAGTCTTTTCCCCTGACACCTTAAGTAAAAGTAAAGAGTGGCACTAGACGCTGCTCTTGTGGCTGAGCGTTACATGTGAAATGGAGGCTGGGAGCAGCTGACCAGGTGCCAGGATCCCAGCGGGTCCCTCAGGGTGATATTGGAAAGTAGCAGATACTGGCTTACAGCTGGATTCTGTTGGGTAGCAAGAAGAAATCTGCCGTGTAAGGAAAAGTGTGAACAGCAGCGTTATTTATAAAATGGGGATCAATTGCACTTCTCTTGGCAGGCACAAAACCGGCTGAAATATTGCACCTGCCTTCAGACATTGTCCTTGACTGGAAATGTGGACCCATGGGAGAGGATTTGGAGGGCAGCAAGAGGAACATAGAAAATGAAGAAAGTTTGAGAGAACTGGTTGTGATGTTTAATCTAGAAAATGAAACGCTGAGTGGGGACCATGAGAAGCCTTTCATCATGTACAAGGGTACTGCTAAAGACAATGATCACTGGTTCTCCAATACACAGCTCAAATCCATCTTTTGGCTCTCCTGATTAGGGGATAACTCTGTGACTTGCTCTAGGGGATCCTGCTCTGGCAGGGGGATTGGACTAGATGATCTTTCGAGGTCCCTTCCAATCCCTAATGATTCTATGCCACACTAGGTCTGTACCAACATAAAGAAATAAATAAAGTGACATTGAATCAAAAAAAATGACAGTGAATCCAATACATTACATAATTTCTGTAAACTATTTCCTTGTTTGTATCCAAATTCAAAATCATTACCAAAAATGGGCTTTTCCATTAGAGAAGATAATATCTAGACTTTCTTCCACCTTTGCTTCCTAGCAAAGTCTGATCAAACACCAGGAAAAATTGAAAAGAAATCTGCCACCATTAGTATTTTGGAGAGGCAGGCTAAGGCTACGTGGTGGTGTCACTTAGAAACACAAGACCATACCCTGACAGGACAAAAAGTTCTGTCACTGTGCAGCCCCATCTTGGTTTGGATCCAGGTCCAAATAAGAACTTGGAGTGGCTGTCCAGTTAATGACACTCCTTCTTGCCGTATTACAGGTAAGGAAAAGCCAAGGGTGTAGATCCCCAGAGGTACACAGTTTCCTTAGCAGTAGCCAGTTATTTAGGAGCTCAAGTTCCTTTTAGCAAAAAAGAGAGTAACAAAGTTTTTAGAAGTACTGGGTATCCTGCAGTCCCTACTAAAATGAAACTGAGCTGTTTGGGAACTCCTGTTATTTCATTCTGATGCCTAATGGGAACTGCTGGATGCAAAATTGTTTTAGGAATTGAGGCATAAACATCCTTATCAACTCCCCAGCCCTCCTACTAAAGATTGTTTGCATCGTTTTGTACATACTTCAGCAAATAGGAGAAATTACAACGCTCTGACTACCTCCAAGGGAAATTAGCTATCACATTGTCAAGTAGGAGCCAAAAGATGAGGCTTCACTAGAAGCAGATAACACCAAAAATAAAGCACATGCTTTTACACACAGATTCTGCAGGTGAAAAGCCTGATTCTCTGTTGCCTTATTCTGTTTGCAGGCACTCACATTCTGTAAGAAGGGGTTTAAAATATGAAGTTGATAGTACAGCTACCTTTTACCTGTGCTTGTAAACCCTCAAGGGGGAAACTTTGACTATTAGACAGTAAATTGTTCTAAACCCTCTATTTATTAACCACCCCCCACCCCCCTTACATCTACCTACAGTCAAACAGACTACTTTGTACTGAACCATACTTCCTAAAGAGACAAGAGACTCCAACAAAATCCAGACGGGGAGCATCTAGCATCTCAGACATGTGAATTTGTACAAAACCCCTTTCTTCCTACTCTTCTTTCTCTGTGTTTTTTCAGGGGTGATTCTAACCTGCAGTTAATATTCTTGGAAGTCACATTTGGAAACAACTTACAAATAAACCCACTTTTAACCTGCTAGGGCTGTCTGTTAGACACTTGTTGAACCTTTAGTGCTCTATGTGAGGACTGCAGTATAACTAACGCACTGAGAACTTCTCCATTCAGCTGGCTCCCAAACATCCTGCTGCAATGCTCTACCATAGGGCTGGCCATGACAAGAAAATGTGTCTGATTGTAGAGGTGGCCAAGTTAGAAGAGCAGCAGTTGCTCAGGTGCAGGAAAGTACGCAGCATGATAATGTCAATGGTCTTTTAAAATAATTTATGTATGCAAATGCACACATGCACAGAGCTCATATATACATCAGCATCTACAGGGTTCACACAGACAAAGCCACTATGGTTAAACCCTTTGTGAGAGTTATTAAGCTGTTGACAATATGAGAATCAGATGAATTTACCACTGGTTCAGTAATTGTCTTTCATATATGAGCAACCCCCTATATACAACTTTTATGATTCATCATATTTATTTTTTGTTTCCTCAAGCAACATCTTTTATTAGTTGCACACTCACTACAGAAATTTAATTTCTGTGGGAGAACAACAAAGCAGTTGATTATTATTATTGAGAATCTGGTACAACACAGAGTGAAATAAAATCTATAAGGCATTAAAATGACAGATTAGGCAAGAGCTGTATTCATTTACAAGTGTTAGAACATCATGTTAATGCCTCACAAGCACAACATAAAATGAAAATCAACTCTTTCATGCTGCTTTACTAATACTGCAAAGCTCCATGGAGCACAAATAGTAGTCCCTGTTAAAGAGGCACTGTCCTTTTGTTGGTTTTACATGCAGCAGGTTTATCATCAACACTTGACAGAAAACTCTCTGCAGTTCCTCACCATGAACTTTAAATCCAAAAGTGGCAAAAACATAAAGATGATTATTATTAATCTCTGCTACTTCAAGTGTATTAAGTACATGGTGCTCACGGGGGAACTTTAACCACCCCTGGATATCTACTGGAAAGACAACTAGGCAGGGCAAAACCAATTCAGGAGATTCCTAGAGTGCACTGATTATAACGTTCGCCTGCAAGCGGTAGAGGAGTCAATGAGGAGAGGTGCTAAGCTGGACCCTGTCCTCACAAGGAGGGGCTGTGGGGGAACTGAAACTCAAGGGAAGCCTGGGCTGCAGTGGTCATGAGATGGCAGAGTTTACAGTCTTTAGGACAGTGAGGAGGGTACCCAGCAAGTTTCAAGTGGACTTCAGGAGGGCGGACATAGGACTTTTCAGAGACCTACTCAGGAGAGTGCAGTGGGACAGAGGCCTGGAGGGACTGAGTACCCAAGAAGGCTGATTAACATTCATAGACCACCTCCACCAAGCTCAGGAGCACTGCATCCCTACAAAAACAAAATGCCAGGACACCTGTGTAGATAAGCAAGGAACTCGTGGAAAAAGGAGGCAGTTTGGTTAGAAACATTCATTCAGGGGGTGTTACACTCAAAACTTTGCTTCTCCCAATCACTGCAAGACTACCCAATTCAGATTTACATTCATATTAAATTTTACTGCAGCTTTATTTACTGTCGAAACCTCTGAACATAAAGTGACAGGACATGCAAATAGGAAGACTTGAAATATTCCCTTCACTCACCCAATCCAATCACTAGTGTACGCATGTGATGCTATTTGTATCCTTCTGATCATATTCTTTGTTATTAATGACATGATTTTCTTGGACATATCACCATTCTTCCCCCATTTTTTTTTTGCATAGACTTATACCTCATCATAGCTGAAAAGTATGAAAATTATGCCCTGCTTTGGAACGCGATGGGTTTTGTTCAAATTGCCGTATGTTTTGAGGAAAAGAAATCAGGGGATTTTGTTTAGTGACAGCCACCACATACACAAGTCGTTCTACTTTATGCCTCAATACATTCTTAATGACTAAACACATAACCTATTTGGAGGGATGCTTATACTCAAAAGGGTACCTGTTACTCCTAGACACAACAGCTCTATAGCAGTACAAAATTCAACATGGTATGTAAAAAATTGTAATGGTCTGGATAAATGTTTTCAGATTCAGTCTGTGCTGAACAACACTGCGACTGCCTTGCTTGGTTATCCAAGCTGCCACAAGTATGCTCTGCCTAAGAACAGTTAGAACTTCTAAATGAAGACTGGCAAAGGGGAAGAAGATGAATGTCAGATGAACAAGTGAGGAGAGAAGGTGGTGGCTCTGCCATCTGGGAAGTGATATTAGGCAGGAGGACAACTTCTCCACGAGACAAGGCTAAGTATATGATTTACACCTCTTGTTCTATCACTTAGTTTGGGTTCCAGCCACAAAGGGAAAAGAGTAAAAGGAACAATAGAACATCTAACAACCAGTAAAAAACCAAAATCATGCATCTAAACCAAAGAAACCATAAATCAATCAAATGCTGAAGAACTACTACTCTTGTTCTGAATAATGCTATAATCATATTAACATTACACACTCATCTTCATTAAGGGTTAATGCTTCTTGTGTAAAATCTCTTGGATATAATAATTACAAACTTTCTGATCTGACTAACTCACTATTGCTACTGGCTGTCTTATGAAATCTGACACACTGTAATGCTGGATAAGACTGAAAATTACCTAAGACATGGAGGGCTGCTCTCTACCCTACTTACTTCACTCTGATGAGATTATCGATAATGAAAACGAACAGGAAATAGCACAGATTAGGTTCCTCATTTATTAACAACAGCAATAAGAACAATAAAACATTTGTTTTATTGTTGTTGTTCTTATTTAAATGGCAGGACAACACATATGACAAGGATACACTTTGGAAGTTGCCAGAAGAAAAGTTGGTATTTGGAAGACACTACCAATAGTGGATATAGACTGAAATATTTATCCACAAAACAGTGAATGACATGATAGAAAATCCTAAAGTGCATCAAGAAATAATGAACAGTGCTTTCCCCTAAGGCATAGCTGGAAGTTGTAACAGGATTTCCCTCTCTTTCTTTGCTACTTTAAAAAGTCCTGTCCTCCCCTTGCTTGAAGGGTGAATGACAGCTGGGTGAGAACTCTGTGCAAGAGCACTCATCTCACAGGCTAACCTGCTTGTGTACTGCAGTAATAATGTCACCATACCAAACTATGTTTTCCATAAACCTGAAGAATTATGTCCTCCAGCAAAAAAAAATAAATCTCTTCTGCATATGTTGCTTGCCTTCCAACTCATTCAGTTTTTTAAAGCAGTATAAAATTCACCTTACTCACTCCCCTGAAACACCATCATGACCAGATTTGGTCTAAATAAATAACACATGAAGATGATGCAAGCTGTACCACGTCTAGTTTTAAAGTCTGTTTTAGATAATCTGCTTTGTGGCAAGACGATGGTTCACAGTTGGCTTCAAGGAGCCTACATGCAGTAGCCACAGCAATGGAAAAACTTGCGTTTTGTCAGATGAATCTCACTGATTTACTCTTTACTGTCCATGAGTTTCTATTTGAGTTTTAATCCTGCACAGAAAAAAATGCAAGGTTTCTAACCATTTGAGCGGGGAATATTTTGAGAATGTTGATTCATATCATTAGCTGGTATCCTTCAAAAGCACTGCAGAAATCACTACAGAATTTCAGAACCAGATGTTTTGACATTCTGTACATCCTAGGCGCAATTTTTACTTTAAAAAGATAGATTAATGGAATTATCTCCTCTATTAAAATGTCATAAAGAACTCCTTAAATAAGCCTTGATAGGGAAGAAGTTTGGAATTTTCTACTAGATGTGTTCTTAAAGATTGATAAAGTTCTGTGTGAGAAATTAAAATGTACAGATTAAATAAAAACCCCACAGTAACGATGGAATAAATTACACAGTACCATTCCGCCCTGATGAGACCGCATCTGGAATATTGTGTCCAGTTCTCGGCCCCTCAGTTCAAGAAGGACACAGAACTGCTGGAGAGACTCCAGCACAGAGCCACCTCATGAGGAAACAACTCCCTGACGAGGAAAGGCTAAGGGAGCTGGGTCTCTAGCTTGGAGGAGACTGAGAGGTGACCTCATTAATGTTTGTAAATACGTGAGGAGTGAGTGTCAGGAGGATGGGGTCAGACTCTTCTCAGTGTCATCCAATGATAAAATAAGGGGCAGTGGGTGTCAGCTGGAACATAGGAGGTTCTGTATAAATATCAGAAGGAGCTACTTCACAGTGAAGGTGACAGAGCTGACAGAGCACTGGAACAGGCTGCCCGGGGGGTTGTGGAGTCTCCTTCTCTGGAGACATTTAAAACCCACCCGGATATGTTCCTGTGCAACTTCATCTAGGTGATCCTGCTGTGGCAGAGGGATTAGACTGGATGATCTTTTGAGGTCCCTTCCAATCCCTAATGTTCTGTGATTCCACACTTTCACATTGCATGCAACTGTAAAAAAGAGGAGGGAGTCTAACTCTTGAAATAGAAAGTGCATCTACATTTTTAGTCCCTGCTTTGCCCTGTTTGCTGGTCAATGTTAACATATTATGGTTCAGTCTTACAGCGGTACATACTCTTGTTTTACAAACAATTTGAAACTGTACATTGCACCCAAATAAAATTAGAGTATGCAAGGCAAACCACAAGAACATTCCAGTTCTGTGGAATACATTACTAAGAGCAATAACAATTTAAGGAAAAGACGGCACGCACAGTGGCAGAAATGCCACTCCAGTCCAGAAAATAACAAGCAAACCAATAATTAATCAAACAAACATCCAAACAAATAAGCATACAAACAAAAAAGTAATCAAAAAATTAGAAAAGGAAATGGTGCCATAAAGGAAGTGCAGTATTTTGGAAGACATGGACATGTAAATTGTTTGGGACAAAGAGTAATAAAATAGGGTCACACTGGAAAGGAAGCTTATGTCTTTGAGGAAAAGAGAAAGCTGGGAAAAGATCGTAACTTGCTAACACCAGTTGTCTCTCGGACACAGTTATGTGTTCACAGCCTTCCCAAGAATGTGAGATTTAAGGAAAAGTTCAGATGAAGATTTGCCGTCATGAAGAGTGCACGTGTATGAGCATCTTTAAACAACCAAAAATTATCTGAACAGCAATTTGCTTGATATATCAAAGGATGGACAAGTATACAATTTTTAATACAAACGCACTTTTTATTGCTGTGGTGTCATAAAAAGCAGTTTTGAAAATTATTGCTTAATCCTAAGCCATTACTTAAGACTTTTTCCAGAATGAGCACCTCCAACAATAGTATTGCTGCACTCACTACCTCAAGGAATACAGGTATTAGTATCATCCCTTAAACTACTTATCCCATAAACAAGGTTTTGATACTGGCATCCTGCTGTATGGCATACTAGGAATGTGACTTCTATATGGAACTTTTAAACTTGGCACTAACTTTCCCAGTGTTCAGCATTTTTATCCCAATTGCCATCAACAGTCTTTCAGATAAGAGAGTAGTAGAAGCACAGGTTGAATTCAAATACAAAACTGGAGAGGATACTAATTAGAGGGAGTTTTCTAATAGTAAGAATGAGATTCCAAGAATCTAATATCAAAACAGGGGCAAAGAGCTAACTTTGCACAAAAATCTCAAACTCTGATAAAGGGGCCTGTAAGGAAAGATGCAGACAACATGTATGCCTTGAAAAAGATCGACCCATAGGTCATTTAATGACATTTTATGTGTGTGTCAAATGCAAACGCCTAGCCAAGACAAACACCTGACCAAATACAAGCTCAGCTGAAAGACTCAGAAAGCCCCAAGTTGGAAAGGCATCAAATAAGAAAAATGGAAAACTTACTCACTACACCATGTAAAGGACTGTTTGGTGATCCTTCTGCTTCTTCCTATTGCAGCATTCTCAAAGTACTACAATGCTCTTTTTCATTAATCCTATTTGACAATGCTGAAAGGGACAACTGACATATTATCAACATATCTTTCCCTAGACAACTCCTTCACTTTCCTAGCCCTGGGAAGAACTAGCTACCTGAATGAAAGGCATTCAGTTATGGTTTATCTATTATAAAGAGATCAGGCCTCTCATCAAAAGGAAATGTGTAAGTCTGCACCAGCACCACCAACTCTGTCACCTGCAGCTGGAGAGCTATCGACAGGCTCCAAAATTCAGTAGAAGTACCTGCACTTACAAGTTCTAAAGAGTAAAAGACAACACAAACTACCGCCATCTCTAACTTTGTCAGAAGACATGCTTCCCTTCCAGATGGTTGCATCTTCTCATCCACATTTTTCTCACTTGTAAGTCTTAGTAGCTGTAACCTTCCCAGAGTGTAATGAAATGAGAAACCAAGCAGAAGCTCAACCTTTTTGGAGAAAGGTAGCCCACCGGGTGAGCAAAGCTTATCTGCAAGAATGTAATTCTCCTCTTTCCTACATTTTCTATGCTTCCATGAACAAAGTTCCTATGGGATTATGAGTTAAAAAACTCAAGGAGTGTCTCTGGCTGGTGCATAACTACCAGCATCTGTAGGCTGAACCTAAAGTACTTCAATAAGACCTTCTCAGTGACAGAGACCTGTCCATCTAATAAGTAATCTCTAAGATGTGACAAGAACAGCTGCAGAAACATTTCCCCAGATGGCTACAGTAAAAGCTTGTTTTGTTCCAGCAGAATTCTAAAGGAGCTCCAAACTTGCTTAAAGACGATGAAGTGTGTTTATCACTGTCATCTCCTTCTATGACCAAAGAGCACTTTAAAGTTGATGAGGAGACTTTTGATAAGTTGAAACTTCCTGTCCTGTGACCAGTCACCACAGCTCACTTTCACTTGGCAATGATGGCTAGAAGCAGCCAAGACTCAGTTTAATCATGGAAAGTCAATTCAATCAGCTATTTCTAGGGTGATGGCACAGAGAGAAAAGCACCACCCCAACTGTTATCTCATTCCCTTTGCTAGAACACACAATGTTCAAACCTAATTTTGTATGAAAACACTACAGCAAAAAGGAAAAAATATTTGTGGGGGATCTGTAACAGGAATTACATTATTGTTCCTGCTAAACATAGGATTTCCTTTGGTGGCAAAACAGATCTATTTGGAACTTTGGTTGATGCTAATAACTTCATAGATCAACGTACGGTTTAATTGATGGAACAGATGGAAGACACAGACTCTGCAACATTAAAGAATTATACTTAATGCACTGGAATAACTGTGACTTGGTTTTAAACTGTTCTCCTAACTGTCTTGATGGTTTAACAGAGGCATTAATTCTATTGGATATTTCCACTCATACTGATTTACAAGTTTATAATAAGATTGTGTAAAATGGACAATTTCTGTTTGTCTTGGTGGGAAAAAAGAAAACATTAACATAACAGAACAAAAAGTTTTAAAGAAAGCTACTCCTTGAAGGGCAAAGAGCTTTGCACAACAAAAGCCAGGATGATTCAGCTATGGATTCCTGTGCACTTTAATATTAATTACACACAATTACTATATGCAACAGGATAAAAGATTTGTTGATAAACCAAGATTTCTCTTAGAGGCTGCTCGACCCCGAGGTTTTCTTGAAAAACTGTCCTTCCCAGCAGCACAGAATAAAACACACAGAATCACAGAACATCAGGTATCAGAAGAGACCTCGAAAGATCATCCAGTCCAATCCCCATAGCCAGAGCATGATTACCTAGACCAAGTCACACAGGTGGGTTTTAAATGTCTTCAGAGAAGGAGACTCCACAACCCCCCTGGGCAGCCTGTTCCAGTGCTCTGTCACCCTCGCGGTGAAGAAGTTCCTTCTCATATTGATGAGGAACCTCCTGTGTTCCAGCTTACACCCATTGCCCCTCATCCTATCGCCAGATGACACTGAGAAGAGCCTGGCTCCATCCTCCTGACACCCACCCTTCACAATGCTGCCATTCAAATTCATTGCCCTCTTGCTGACTTACAATTGACTGACATTCTTTCCTCAAATGCTAAGTCAAAGTTGCTGTCCTAAGCTTAAAATCATTTGCTTGTGCTGGTCTTTACTTGAGCTTACAAAAGAGCACATCCATTCTACAGGCCCAGCTTACAGTGCAGGCTGCTAAAACAAAATCCTTCTACTGGTTTAGGAAATAGATATGTCTAAATGTAAGATACTGAACAAAGGCTTTTCTGTCCACACCAGCAAGTGCTGCACTGTGACACGTAGCCACCGTTCTGCCAGTGATCAATGACAATGAACACGCGTTGGAAACCGCACTCAGTGAGTGAAGGGTACAGATTAGAGATCTTTGCTCTTCCTGAAGTCTGTGTAATACATTTCAGAGACTAAACAAACACAATTCACACCAAGTTGGCTGGCATTTTGAAAGGTGCTAACTCAGCACACTGCTGCAATTTCTGCTGAATGGAGCACTTTTTATTCTTTGAAACAAACATCTGCGATTCACTGTGATAGATTTTAATATAGTTAGACAATACAAACAAGATGTATTTTGGAGAAAAACATCACTATGGATGAATGGTTCTTGCAAGCTCCACAATACCTACTTTTAAGTTATATTGAAGAATAGGGGTTTTTTTTCCAGATTACTCTTATCAACTGAGAAAAATCTTTTGTATTATTAAGTCAACAGAAAAGATAAAAGAGGGAGCTTTTTTTCCCAAAAAAAACATCGTATGAACCGTTTTAAAGAGTAATTTTTACACAGTGAACTGCAGGATTTGTGTCTGCCAGTGGTTTAAGGTGACTTAATGCACCAAATGAAAAGATGCCAAGGCACAACATGTGCCACAGTCAAGCACGCTACCAGTCACGGAATCATTCACTTCTACTGTTTTCACAGACTCGATAAGTAAAGCTACTCAAAGCAGTCCTAAACAACAGCAAGGGAAAACAGAAGTAAATTAATTATGGAACTAGGATGTTACTCCCCACCTCCTGAGACAATTAGCAAATATGAAAACCAAGCTTGGACCAGCTTCAGGCTATCGTGGGCTTTTAAGATTCTCCTGATCAATTTAATCCCAACTACTAGCTGAGGGTGGCCTTTTGGAGTTCTTCCCCTAGGTTTCATAAAGGATTTTATGCAATATGAGCCCCAAATCAGAAAACCGCTTTGATCTCAGGGAGTGTAGGCTGTAAGCAAAGTGTATGGTCATTGCTCCTTGCAATCCTGCACCCCAAGGAAGGGCAAAAGTTCTCTAGATGCTTGCAAAAGGTCATTGCATAACATTTAATTTCATGTTCAGTAATCATTTCATCACTGGGTTCATAGAATCATAGAACTATAGAACCATTAGAGATTGGAAGGGACCTCGAAAGATCATCCAGTCCAATCCCCCTGCCACAGCAGGATCACCCAGACCAAGTCACACAGG
>JAOXOE010028678.1:0-15726 GCA_028565055.1 Phoeniculus purpureus
AGAAGGGGGGGTGGGGGGCCGCCAGCTGTTAACGCCGTGTGTCTGCCGTGAAGGTGAAACATCCATCCGGAGGCGGGGGAGAAGATGAGCAGCGAGGCGCTGTGGCTTTTCAAGCAGCTGAATCTCCATCTGGAGCAGGAGGGGAGGTTCCAGCCCCGGGAGAAGGGGCTCAGCCTCATCGAGGGCGCTGCCGAGGTGAGATGGGACCGAGCAGCTGTACTGGGGAGGGACAGAGAGGGAGGAGAGCAGCTTCCTCAGGGCAGGAAATACGTGGTTTTTCTCTTAAAAAAAAAAAACAACCCCAAAACCCTCCGAGCTAGAAGGGAGACGTGTGTTATCGTCGGTAAGTTATTGTTTATTGTATTGATTAATAATTTGTTTCTCTGTAAGCTTTCTTTGCCCTTTGTTTCAGTGCTGTCTTAATCTATAGTTACTAACACATGTCCGTTATCAAAGGTCTGTGACCTACAGGGCAAGTATTTAGGCGTTTAGTATTTGTTGGTTGGACTTCTCTTGATTCTGTGTACTACTTTCAGGAGCCTGGTACCACTGCAGGAAAGCTGGATGTCGAGAAGTCAGTTAGCAAACGGGAAACGATCAGCTTTTTGTTAGGGAGATGTAGGGAAATGAACCTAAAAACACTCGAAATAAACTGAGCGTAAACATTTGTATGTTAATCACTGGAGTCCCTTACTGAGTTTAGGACTGGCTTTATGTTCCTTAGGATGCTTGTGAGTGTTTTTGGAAAGGGCCTTAACGCTTAACAAAAAGTCTCTGAAATCAGCTTGCTTGTTTGTTTGGAAAGCTGCACTTGTGTTGCTTAAACTGAGTTGGGTCATCTGTTTCGGTAAGGTCAAGAGTCACTGTGTGTGCACACCCACTTGGTAGCTATTGTCGCAAAATAACAAATACCTGCTTGGCTATTTCATCAGTGGGCCTGTAATCCACGTCCCTGGGGTGAGCTTTGAGTCTCAAGCATCTATTTGTTTTCTAAGTTAAGAGAAATAAAGTAGTTAAGAAAACGAATAATTATTTCCCTTCAAAGTGAAAGGTGACTGTGGGAGTGAGATATTACAGCAACTGACTAATTTTGACTTTGTTTCTCTTGCCACAGAATGATAATACTCTGTGTCCAAGACAAAGGAACGCCAAGGTGGAAGATCTCTGGAGCCTGACCAACTTCTTTGGTTTTGCAACTGAAACATTTGTTTTGGCCGTTAACATTCTAGACAGATTCTTGGCACTTATGAAGGTATTTTGGGGGCAGATGACCTGTTTGTAGTGTCCCCCTGTGAATATTTGAGCTTCCTGTGAACTTTATTGTCTGACAAAAGGGGAAGGTTGTGAGGTTGGAGCAAGCGTAGCTGTTTACTCATTCTATGCTGGTAGTATTTCTGAGGTTCTTGTTTGTTATCCTAAAGTCTAGCACAGCTTCTTTTACCTCTAAAGGCAAGTAGCAGTGTGGTTGTTTCCTCTAATAAGTCTGTAGCCTTCGCTAGGCCTATATAGAAGACTAAGAAAAGAGGAACTAAGACGGAGCAAACCAATTTCTCTTGGAGGCTATTTCTAGGTATAGTGTTAAAGCTTAGGTTAATATCAGGTATTTCCTGTGTGCCTTTTCTCTCGTTTGTGCTGCTTTGTGGCAGACAGCTTGAACTAGCTCCCCATTATTAAGTTGGCAGGTAAACTAAAAGTTGCATCAGTTGTCTGGTCAGCCTCTCTTTGAGGTTGCACAAAACGTTATGCTAGTACATGGGAGAGAACAGCAGAGGTAGGAACAAGCCCAGGGAGGGTTAGGGCTGCTTAGAACAGGCTTGGGCTGGATTTGTGTAGGCTTTAAATGATGGTAGGTGAGCACTGCCGCTCGGAGAAGCTGGGTATTACAGGTCTGATTGTTTATTTGGTGGAACTGGCTCAGTAGAGGGTGTTGAGCTGTTCAGCTTAATTTCCTGTGATTTAACTATGTCAGATGTATGTTACTTCATGACTGAACCTTAAGCGCTGAAACTAGAGGTGTGTGAGTTGAGTGACATCAGGTTTAGCTGAGATTGGGAAATCTTTTTCTGTTCGAACTGTGACTACATGAAACAGTTTATCTAAACTGGGTGACTTGGCAAATGTTGCTGTTTGATAAGCACTCTGTTTGCAGTGCTGGGGGAGGAAGTCTTCATAGTCCTTCCTTGTATTTTTAGGTGAAACCGAAGCATTTGTCTTGCATTGGAGTTTGTTGTATCCAGCTGGCTGCCCGAGTAGTGGAGGAAGAATGCAATATTCCATCTGCTCATGAGATTATCCGGATCAGCCAATGTAAATGCACTGTGTCTGACCTGAAACGGATGGAAAAGATCATTTCAGAAAAGTTGCACTTTGAATTTAAAGCTACTACTGCCTTAACCTTCTTGCACTTGTACCACACTATTGTACTCTGTCATACCTCAGAAAGGTGAGTCTGGATGCACAGTGGTGTGTTCACTAAGTCCTGTTTCTCTTTAACAGCTTCTTAAATGATTGTGGCATTTGCTGTAGAGGAGGCAGCTCCTTAGTTCTGCTTCCTGAGAAGCAAATCTTTGTTAGTGTTTTTCTCCTGGGTTCCTTGCAGGAAAGAAGTATTGAATCTGGACAAATTGGAAGCACAGCTTAAAGCTTGCATCTGCCGCCTCGTGTTCTCTAAAGCAAAAGTAAGTAGAAGCAGCTTGCTCTGACTCCTCAGTGACTTTGGAGTTGTGTTATGCTGAGCAGTGATTATTTTTTTTTGTCCTTGCAGCCATCTGTCTTGGCCTTGTGCCTCCTCACTTTGGAAGTTCAGACTTTGAAATCTGTTGAGCTGTTTGAGATCCTTCTGCGGGTTCAAAAGCATTCGAAGGTAAATATTTTCTGCAAGTGGTTGGGACGGGTGCAGTGAGCCATGTCCGATGCTCTGTCTGAGGGTCCCCTGCTGTCAGTGCACAATCTTTAACAGGTACTGCTTGGTGTCAGCTGAAAGAAGCAATGAAGTGGGTCTTTAAATGCAACTCCTGTCACCAACACTGTTGTTGGCAGAATGTCAGAGGCAGAAACCTGCTGCTTAGAGGAGGAGGTCAGGTAGTTGCTTAGCTCAGGTGCTGCAGTTATGGTTAGAATAAAAGCTTGAATGTCCAAAACCGGAAGAATTGCTGACCTGATGCGTATGCAGTCCGTGCTTTAATGAGCAGCTCACAGAACTTGGACAGTTGTATCATCTTCAAGGGTGGAAATAGTATCTTAAAGCTTAAAATTGAGTAGTCCAGATTTAAATTTTAGTTTAAAAGTAATAATGAAATTGCTAACAGCAACTGATAAGTGTCTTTGAGAAGGTGAAAATGGAAGAGGGGGATTTTCTGTAGAACCTGTGTGTAGGAGACTAAATAGTGTCTTTGTTTGTCAGATAAGTGACAGTGACCTGCTTTACTGGAGGGAACTGGTCTCAAAATGCTTAGCAGATTATTCCTCTCCTGAGTGCTGCAAGCCTGATCATAAGAAACTGGTTTGGATCGTTTCGAGGCGTACAGCCCAAAATCTACAAAACAGTTACTACAGTGTTCCTGAGTTGCCAACGATCCCAGAGGGTGGATGTTTCAATGGGAGTGAGAGGTTTGTAAAACTTGAACGAGTTAATTTCTGGGGAATTCTAATGCTTTGAGAATGTGAATGGCAATTCTGTGTAACTAGGTTGCTAGGGGTGGGGGATGTAAAACAAACTTGGAAATACTGATGGTATAGGTTGGGGACTGGTCTGCTAGAGAGCAGCATAGGTGAAAGCGACCTGGGGAGTCCTGGTGGCCAGCAGGATGACCAGGAGCCAGCAATGGGATGGCCCTTATGTTCAAGAAGGCAAATGGCATCCAAAGGTGGATTAGAAGGGGTTGATTAGTAGCCTTGAGTCATGTGTGTTAGGTACTTTCAGCACTGGCTTCTTGACCCATAGGAGACTTCTGGCCTTAGAAAGGGGACTTTGGCGTTAGAAGAAAATGATCTGTACCTTGTTACTTAAGTGGTAGTGCTGGGAAGGGCTTAGATCTGGGCTGTTAAACTCAGAACAACAAAATGTGCAAGAAAACTGTGGGCTGAGTACTTTGCTGCTTTTGAGGAGTTGTGCTTTTGTTTAAACTATCTTCCCTACTCTTCTAGTGAAGACTCCTGTGAAGATATGAGCAGTGGAGAAGAAAGCCTTAGCAGTTCTCCTCCAAGTGATCTGGAAGGCACCTTCTTCTTTGAACTCAAACCGAAGCCCAAGTGGCAAACTCTAAGCTGTTGCTCGTGATTGTATTATGTTGATCTTTAATGCTCCATAGAGTCTTGGCAATAATAAATTGAGGTGGTAAACCTGTATTAAGGCAAGAATTGCTGTGGTATATCAATGCTTTGAATGCCTGCCTTGGTTTTCTTGTAACCGTTGTCCTCTTGAGGGCACATCTACTCTTTAGTATTTTGAAATTGGGTTGGACTGGCTTAGTAGGTGGTGTGGAGTGACATTTATACGTAGTACCAGGCTGGAACGGTTTGCTGTCACATGGGCTGAATACTGAAGCCGCTTTAATGTGTTGTGCTCTGCTCCTTCTCAGCAGGATCTTGAGTTGTGTACTCCAAGCAGATCATTTTGGTTCTGTTGAAGCTTGGTTTTTTCTAAACTTCAGGAGTCCCTATGTCTCAGCAGAAGTATCCATGGCAGGAAGGAGGTTTCTAGTCACTACTCCTTTTCACTAAAGGATAGTATGAAGTGTGTGGCAGGGAGTAACTTCATGTTTTCTTTCATGTGGATGTTTTTACACCAGATTCTGCATTTGGTGTGCTTAAACCTTTAACTCTTAACATGTTGATCCATGCTATTAGATTTATTAACACAACAAACCTTGATAAGTCTACATTCCTTTTTGATATTTAACCCTTGTAGTTTTCCAGTATATTCATGTTATTGAGTCATAATCAGACTTGTTTGCATGATTACGTAAAGCAGTTAGTGCAGGAAATGTTGATATGATGCAGTAATATCGGGTAAACGTGGCGTTGATGAAGTCGTCGATGTGTTGGTTGTTTTTGTTTCTGAACTTTATCAAAGCACAAATCAAGGTATGATTATGTTTCTCTGTATCAAGAGCATAGCTAGGCATAGGAAGCAGATTAATTAGCTCAGAATAATGGTGTGAAGCGTGTTGGTGCCAAAGTAGAAATGAAGGAGCAAACCAAACTGAAGGCTTGTGTCATAGGATGGTTAAGAGCGGTGCTGTTGAGTTGATAACTGTTAATGTGATTGCAGTTTTCTAAAAACAAAAAGTTTACAAAAAATGTATATAAAAATGTAAAAAATGTACAGAAAAACTTTAAAACAAAAAACAAGCAGAAAATACTGTATTTTTTTACTTTGTATGTAACTTTTTGTAGGTATGTTGCATGTAGATAGTAATTTATTGTGTACTCTGTACAAGATCAATACGGGACACCTGAAGACTCCTCACTGCCAGTCTCTGTGCCTGGAAGCTCCTGAGATTTGAGAGCTTCAGCTGCAGGTAATGAACCCACTGAGTCTTGTTTCAGTTGAGAACAAAATAAACCAAGTGCTGTATTTGTTAACTGGTGTCAGCTGCAGTTGGTTCCTTGATATGTTTGGCTTGAATGTTTTGGGGTAGTTTGTGAAGTCTCTTCTGGAGACATGTAAAACCTGCCTGAATATGTTCCTGTGACTTGGTCTAGGTGGTCCTGCTCTGGCAGGGGGATTGGACTAGTTGATCTTTTGAGATCCCTTCCAATCCCTGATGTGCTGTGGTACTGTAGCTCTTGCGTTCTGACTTCCTTAGCAGTTATGCTGAAATGGGTTTGTAAAGAAACAAAGTGACTTCAGTGTGACTTGATGCTGGATGTGATTATCTTCAATCTTCCCAGTCTTTTGAGCAAAAACCTGGTCTTGGGAGTTGTCTCCCTTGATCCCAAGCTTACTGAAGGCAACCTTTGCATCTCTTTCTGCTCCTCTCACCAGAGTATTTCCATGTGTACCTGTGTGCGAAGAGTTAAGGAACAAAGGGCTGTAAAGGATTCTAACTGGAAAGATGTCCCGCAACCCT
Organism: Phoeniculus purpureus; assembly: GCA_028565055.1. Lineage (NCBI taxonomy): Eukaryota > Metazoa > Chordata > Aves > Bucerotiformes > Phoeniculidae > Phoeniculus > Phoeniculus purpureus. Next base: position 6,075 of record JAOXOE010028678.1, read on the forward strand.
AGAAAGAGGGAGCCAGGACCCACGCTTTGCTACCTGACACACATCTCTCTCTCTCTCTGTCTCCTTTCTTGTATGAGGGGTGGAATGAGGGACAGCCTAGAGGTGTTCCCTCTGCTAGGCCACCCTGGCTTCTGTCCCTGGCCACTGCTACTGTGGGAAATCCAGTGTGGGGGGCACGGGCTGGTGCTGCTGTGCTGTCGCTCCTCAGCAGGGAGAATGTGTGAGAAGAATGGGGCTGCTGCTCTGTGAAAATAATCCTCAGGGTAGTAATAATCAGTTTTTCTTGATGGCCTCTGTAGCTACTTTTTAAAATACATGAACACACTATAGAAGGCTTCTCACTTCCCACCTACAACAGATGTGGGACAGACACTTGATATTAAGTAAAGTCCTGAATGAAATTCCCTTCCAATAACTGAAAGCCAATTACCTAATGGATCAGAGTGGTGGCTTCCTCACTGCCTGTCATGACCACTTTGAAGATAAAAGGTGCCACAGCAAAGATGTTCAGCTTCTACTTCAAAGGTGCCTGGCTCAGGTTGCTTCAGTACAGCAACCACCTTGCTCAGGTGTCAGCAGATAATGCAAGCACTATGTAGGTGGCCTCTTAACAACGGTAGGAAGCCATGAGCAACATCCCCAGGTTAATGAACAGCTTGTGAGCGCTCGTTTGTTTAATAAAGCTTGAGGTATACTGCTGAGCCCCTTTCAAGTTCATCCCAGCATGAAAAGAAATGGTGCTTGCGAGAACATCGTCAGGTGTACTCCTGTGGTTTGATAATTTAGGCTGAGCTTTTGATTTTGGCTGGGTCTGGAAGCTCACACATCCCTCCAAGGAGACTTGCCTGGCTGTGTTCAAAGAAACAGGGTTTTTGGTGCTTGGCTTGGTTTTGTAACAGCAGAGGTGTGTGTGGCTTTGAAATGCTGGCTCGGGCTTCCTTGCACCACAAGGTGAAACTGCGAGTGCTCGCGGTATCAAGAATTTCAATGTGGGCTTGTTTTCGTAACTGACTCCTCAGAAAGACTGGTTTGGGTGGGGCTGAGGGGGCTGATGCTTCTGTGCTTTGGCATCCCCTGGGACAGCTCCTGGCTGTACAGTTTCTGTCAGAGCTCTGGGCTATTACTCCCTGACTCTTTGTGCTGCCAAACATATTGAAAGCGAGTGTGTAGTGAGTGTAGACCAGCCCTGGTTTCTGAGTGGATCTCAAGATGTTATCGTGTACTGCTTGCCTGCTCTCCTGTGGCCAGAGGGGGCCACAAGGGATCAGTCCTGGAACAAATTCTGTTCCTAGTGAATTGTCATTCCATAATTAAATCATGATAATGGCAGGAGACATAAATGGGAACGGATGTGTAAGAGCAGCTGAGCAAAACCCTGTGCTGGCTGTGCTCTTAATAGAAAAAGGCTCTTTCTTGACTCTCTTTGACTTCAGGTCTCAGTTGTCAGGTTTGGAATCGTTGTTCTGAATTCCTCTTGTGAGTGTGTTGTGCCGTGCAGCCTCACTGCACGGCTTAAGCCTGTTAAGCTCGGCCTAGTGTAGCACACATAAGGACAGAGTTGCCATAACAACTGAAGGAAATCAATTAGAGTAATAAGCAATTAAAATCTCATCCTCAGCATTGCATAAACATAGCATTTTGCTCATGAATTATTAGCACTCTTGCTTCCAGACCTCTGTGCTCAGTTCGTGATTTGCAGTCTCAACAATTTGGGAATTAATGAAGTGCTTCATTTTTCCTTCAAAGAAGTGCTGGTGGGGTTTTGTTGAGGGGTTTTTCTGCCTGGCTGCAGCAAGTACATCTTCATGAGAGAGATGTGAACGCTACTAAAACACGTGCATGAAGGAAGTGTTCATGATGGGATTTCCAGAGCATTTGGTGCTGGCTTCGTGCCTGCTTGGTGAAGTCAATGGAAGAACTGTGCTGAGAAACTTTGTCCTGGACCTAGAATCTAGGAAGACTTTTTTTCATCCAGAGCTCAATCATTAACTCTATCAGGGAGCAAAGGGACTTGAGCTGATCCTTGGATTCTCCTTGCTTTCCTGCCAGAGTTACAAAGGCCGGTAGCCTGGTGCTCAGTGATGTGGATGATCAGAAATTAAATGTGGTTTGCATGTCATCTCCTTGCCCAAGACATGGACACAGTGCCAGACAAATACAGACTCACAGAATGATTGAGGCTGGAAAAGCACTCCGCTCGCTCAGACTACACCCTAACATCGCCACAGCAGCCACACCAGGGCACTAAGGGCCACAGCCAGGCTGTCCTTCAACACCTTCAGGGATGGAAACTCCACCACTGCCCTGGGCAGTCCATTCCAGTATCTGATCACCCTTTCCCTGAGGAAGGGCTTCCTAACATCCAACCTAACCCTCCCCTGGAGCAGCTTCAGGCCCTGCCCTCTTGTCCTGTCACTGATTGCCTGGGAGAAGAGCCTGACCTCCACCTGACTACAACCTTCCTTCAGGTAGTTGTAGAGAAGGAGGAGGTCCTCTTGGAGTCTCCTCTAGTCTAAACACCCACAGCTCCCTCAGCCTCTCTTCATCAGACTTTCCCTCCAGTCCCTTCCTCAGCCTTATTGTTCCTCTGGACTCACTCTGGCCCTTTAATCTCTTTCTTGATGTCAGTGTCCCAGAACTGCCCCCAGGACTTGAGGGGAGATGTGTCGCTAGTCCTGCTGGCCATACTACTGCTGATCCAAGCCAGGATGCCACTGGCCTTTTGTGCCCTCTGGGCACCCTGCTGGCTGACATTCAACGGTTCAGTATGAGGAGAAGAGAGGAAAAGGAAACTGAGTGGTACCATCTTACTGGGGCAGAGTCTTCTGTAGCTAGAGGTAGTCCGCCCTGTGCCTCCTGCTTCTCTAAGCTTTTATTACTCTGTTAAATGTCATCTTGGTACTGCTGCACCCCAAACTCTCAAATTCCACACTACTGTTTGGATGGGAGGTGCCTTTGCCCAAGGTGTGGTCAACGGAGGAACGAACATTCTCTGACAATAATCCCTGGTGTGAACACTTGACAGGGGAGCTGGCTTCCATCTGAGGGGCTGAGGTCTCTCAAAAGCACGGTTAGAAATTGGCATTTTTCTCCTCTCCACCATCTCCTTCAAACAAGGGAGCTGTAGTGTTAATATTGGGACTGCTTAAAACAGTCTTTGATTTTTGTGTTTCTGTTTCTTGCTCTTAAGGCTGGCTCTGGGGTAAGTGGCAAAGACTGGGATGTTCTGTTTTTATGGTTGAAGCCTTTGAGTAGCATGAAGATGGCCCAGGCTGGATCCCTGGCTTTGTCTTCAGTGTTCAACCTGACTTTTGGGTTGCTGCTCCCACCACCCTGTTGTCTGGTGTCTTACCCTGTCATCTACTGACTTAGTAAAGGAGAACTCTGCAGTGGTGGTAGCTTGGTGCTCTCCCATCTCCAGGATGAACAGGGATTAACTCCTTTCAGCAGAATGGCAGCAGCTTTAACTTCTGCTGGTGTCTCATCTCTGCAGCAGTGCCTCTGCTTCTGTGTTCTGACTCCTGAGCACCTCCAGTGAAGTGTAATCCCTCAGTTTTTCCGCTCTGCATCAGAGCTTCTAGTCCACAGCTCCCAGTTACGTGTCAGCCCATCTTCTAGGTGCTGCAGTGTGTGGAGTGTTTAGGTCTGCCCTGGCCACTGCTTGGTGGTGCTCTGTGGTCAGTTAGTATCTCTCATCACTACTTGCTGAGCTGTGAGTGGAAAAACAATGTTAAGCTAATAAGCAGTGGGTGACAGAGCTCTCTATCGGCATCGTATCCCTCAACTGATGTCCCTTACGTAATATAAAAGGCAAAGTAAGTCCTTTGTTGAAGGTGCTGCTTCTTGGAGGTGTGAGGTTGTCAGCCCTGGAGATGAAAGTCCTTTTCCAAGTTGCGAACAGCCACGCACACTTTTCTGCATCTCCTCTTGTCTGCGCTTCAAACCCACCTGGAGAGGCTGCTTTTGGAGGAGCCTGAAGTTCCTCAGTGTTCCCGAGGGGATTCACCGCAGCTAACTGAACACGAGCAGCGTTTCTCCCCTGGTGCGCAGAGGCTGATTCTTCTCCTCGTAGCTGAACACCTCCATCTGCCGCTACTTTCTGAGGGAGTTGAGATTCACGAGCTCTGCGTCTTGGGGGTTGTGCCAGAGGGGGAACTTCACCTCTAATATACCTGCTCAACACCTGAGTTGTGCAGAGGTTTGCTGGAGTAAGTTCTTATCTCCACTAACAGGTTTTCTGAAAACAATTGAGCAAAACTACCGTGGGCTGAAGTACGACAAAGTCTAGAGCGCGCTTGACTTGAAGTTTGAAATTCAAATCTGCCCTTTGAGACTGGGCCAGTCCTTTAATTTCCATTTCAGAAGCAGAAATAACCTGTGGTAGGTTGAGCCAGGAGTAAGTGGCCACATCTGCTGTCTTAAAGTTTTGAGAGGAGAGAAGCCAAGACCACAAGCAGAAGATGGAGAATATCTATTTTACTGCTTTAACTGTCAACACTCTTAGGGGTGACTAGTGGTGCTGGTTGGTCTCTGTGAACATGCAGGGAGGAGGATCTAGGCTGGAACGTGATTTCCAGGGAGTGGGGGCTCAGAAGAAACCATTTCCCATGCCCTGTCAGGGTGAGGGAAGGAGTGTCAGAGCCTGGACCTAAGACTTTGGATCAAAGGACCAGAAATCAAGTGTTTTTGAGAAGCAGATGGCCCAACACAAGCTTACAAGTTGACATCCACTGCCCACCCAAACCTCTCCTGGGCTTCAGTCGACAGGTTCCCAACTTTGCCCGTGCCTACCCCCAGCCCACGATTGTGCTGTGGGCTGATCTCTGCTTAGAGGAGCAGGTGACACTGGGCTACAAAATGCTCTTTCAAGGCTGTCACGTTCGCTTTGCATGTGTGTTGCTCAGCAAAATCAGCATCAACATCATCCTGGCTCGAACCCCGAGCAAAGAGCAGAGGGTCAGCCTCTTTCTGAGGACAGGGGTTCTGGTGTAATCTCATGCTGATACTCAGCCAAATTACTCCTCCTGGTTTTGAAACAGCGCAGATAAGGGAGTCTTGTGCAAGCTGGGTGCTGGCCAAAGGATGCCCGCAGTGTCCTCATGGTGAAACCCAGACTCAGACGCTCTCTGTTTGCTTATCCTTCCAGCTAGACTGATAGGAGTAGTGGAGAAATGGACATCCCAGCAGGACCAGTGGTTCCACTGGGAATGGGTGGAAATGCAGGGAGTCAAGAAAAAAACCAGGGACAGTTTTTGGTGTTCTGTGTTCAGCTGATAGGAAAGGGCAGGGGGATGCTTTCATCTAGAGGATAAATTGTAGGAAGATGCTAGATGTCAAGGGAAATGATTTCTTCACTGACTTCACCCCAGCTCTCGGGGAGCTGACAGAAATCAGACTTCTCCTCAGGTTCAGCTTCCTAAGCATCAGCAGACATGAAACTTCCACAGCTGAAAACAACCTGCAAAACAAGGACGGCTGGGTGTGGGGGTGTAAAAAGAACCCAACAGACAAATCATTGGAGATTGAAAGGGACCTCGAGAGATCATCTAGCCCAGTCCCCCTGCCACAGCAGGATTGGCTGGGACAGAGGTTTTAAAGTGCAGCCTGAAGGGGTGCTTGAGGCTTGACAAGCCCCTACACGCAGGCGTTGGGGCATTACACCGTGGATGAAGGTGACATGATCCGAGCAGCCCACCGGTGGGGTGGGTAGCTGTGAACATGACTAACCCCACAGCAGAGCTTTGCTCTGAAGGGCTTCCTCGAGTTTTCTTCAGGAGGAAGGAAAAACAACTGTAGTAATAGGAGCACATTGAATTTTTTAGGTCTTAGTGTCGGCTTTTAATCAGAGACCTGAGGTCAGCTGTAGGGCTGTTCAGGGTATCTTGCCACAAATAAGGGGGAAACTGCCTCCTCTGTGGTCTGCATCACCTTTACCGTGGCCAGGGAAAAACAACCTCTGGGTGCCTTGTGTGTTGAAATAGTGACGATGAGGAGAAGTCTGGCTCCGGAGTCCCTCCAGCCCTTGAGGCTGTGTAAAATGGGTGACTGGAAATGCGGGAGCAGAGTGACAGAGGAGAACCTTCAATCCTGGAGGTTTTTGGTTCCTTGAGCAGAAATGTAACGCCAAACTCCTTTCTGCCTCGAGGGACTGACAAGTGCTCCCGAGCTCTGCTGCAAAGAGGGGAGAGGACAGCGGAGTAAAAGCGAAGGGGATGCCCTGTGCCTCCAGAAGCACCAGTGACTTACACAGGCGGTTGAGGATCTCTGGAAATGCATTTCCCACTTGAGCAGCACTCCATGGAGGCAGCTCTCCATGACGATGAAAACTCTCTGTGTGCTTGTGGCACTGAGCTAGCACCCTCTCCTCGCGCTTCAAGCGACCAGCCCTCCCCCTCTTTCCCCTGGCCCCCAAGTGGGAGTGCTTTACAAGGAACTGGGCAGCCCACTAGTTCCTAACTGGGCCCAGGTGTAGACCCTGACCTCACCGAGATCTTCCAGTTGATTGTAGGAAATCTGGTGGCCACTTTCCTTAGCAGAGAGCTCTGGGAACTGGACTGTGAAGCTAGTTCTGAAGACTCGTTTCATCACTCCTTTTACAGCCATTGGACCTCAATTTGAGCACCGATGTTTCCTTTTCCCAGGTGTTGAACTGGTAGTTGGAGCTGTTGGCTGCTGTTTAACTGGAATAGGAACTGGTTTGTTCATGGAAATGCAACCTGACCTTCTTTCGGATGCAAGTTCAAGTCTCTTGTTCGCAGTACAAGGCAGCGAAGGGACCTCTCACAGCTTTGCTCTACGTTTCGGGTGAGGACAGTACATGGCTGATGTTTTGCTTAAACCAGAGTGAGCTGGAGGCAGATGGTCGTGTAGCATTTACTGCACTGAGCATCCCCAGTCTGGTGTTGCTTCCCTAACAGGGAAGGAGACAGGGCAGAGTGTTGTCTGGCTTGACGCTGGCCACCGTGCCGCATGCAGCTTGGAAGGAGTTGTGTTGTTGCCATGTGTCCTGTGGCTGACTGCAGCTTGCGCAGGAAGAAATAACAAGTTTGAATCATTTCCTCCGTCTTTTAGATCTTGTGTGCTGGCAAAGGGCCTCCTGCTGTCTGCCAGGCTTGGCTCTAGAGAGGCAGGCACGCGGTCGGCTTCCGTCGTGACACTGCGCCGCAGGTGCTGGCTGGGTGTGAGCACAGCAGAGCTCCTCTGAAGGAGGGGTTTTCCAGAGGGCTCCTGGCTTGCAGGTTAGTCTGAGCTTAGACAGAACACGGTGAGTAACCTCAGGAGAGGCCGAGGGAGGAAGGTGTGAGTGTGCTGCTGCTTATGCAAACACCCGATAGCTTGGGCGATTCAGAGGGTGCCTCAGAAAGGCAGGAAATATCACAAGGAACCATCAGCTGGGTAGGGCAAATAGCTGTGACATTACCTGTGAGGGGGTGGAAGCGGTGAGGGTGAAGCAGATCGGTCTCACACCTTCACCTCGATTTACCCCAGTGTAAACAGGAAGACGAAGGAAGCCTGGGAGCTTGTAGCTGCCCACACAGAGAACGTTGTGGAGTCTGGCAAAGCAGTGCAGGGTTGGGGACAAAACATGACCCAGCTCACCTTGGAGCTGGGCACTTGATAAACTACCTGGTGGTGGGGTAGACAGGACACTTCTCACCTGAGGGCACAGTCCTAGGGCTGATGCAGGAAGGAATCCTTTGAGTAGCCAGAATATTCCAGTGGCACTTAGCACCGTGACCTCTCAACACTTCCAAGGGCTGATTCAGCTGGAGTCAAGAAAACACTCTAGGTGAGACAGCGCTCCATGCCAACCTGCTGTGAATCACCCTGTCCGCTGCCTTGCGTGGTCTTGCAGGCCCCTGCATCTGAGTGCTGGGTAGATAAAACATCATTTTCTTTAGCATAACAAATCTAACAGCAGGATCTGGAACACAGGAGGTTCCACATCAATGTGAGAAGGAACTTCTTCACAGTGAGGGTGACAGAGCACTGGAAGGGGCTGCCCAGGGTTGTTGTGGAATCTCCTTCTCTGGAGATGTTTAAAACCCACTTGGATGTGTTCCTGTGCAACTCGGTCTAGGTGATCCTGCTGTGGCAGTGGGATTGGACTGGATGATCTTTCAAGGTCCCTTCCAACCCCTGATGTTCTGTGATTCTGTGATCTGCTGCAGTTGCTGAGCATCGAGGCAGGCAAAGTTCACTGTATGATGGACTCAGAGCATCATTTAACTATGTGCCAACTGTATTTCTGAAGTTTGAAACCCCCTGGTTTTGGCAGGTCTTTGATATGGAAATTCAGTGTACGCCCCCTCCAGGAAGCAGCTGAATGCCCCGTGGCCTTTCCAGTATCGCTCCCCTCCAGCTGCAATGACAACCAGTTGTATGTAGAGCAGGAAAAACCAGGCTCGGATATAACTGTACGACAGGCTGGTTGTATCCACCAGTACCCAGCGCTTGAATTGCTTCCCGAGTGGTGGTTTGCACAAACCCCAGGCAAATGCTAGCCCAGCTCCTGTGACTAGTCTGCTTCTGGCGATTTGTGCTCCAGCCACCTCGCTCCACCCATGGAGGGTCCTGTGCCCTCTGTTCTGTTGGCAGTGCCCTGTCTCTCCAGGGGAATACGTTTGCTTCAGCCTGTTTTGTTCCCCACGCGGTAGACTTCAGCCAGTCCCCAGCAGTGCTGCAGAGAAAGAAGCCTTTCTCCCTCCTCTCGCAAAGTGATCGCTGCTCTGTGCGTTAGTCTCCCTCAAACCAAGGTCCCTTTACATTGCTGCAGGCTCTGTAGGGTCTAACCTACCTTTCTAGATTTCCAGGATGCTTCTGTGCCGCTCCCCACCCAAAAACCTACCCTAAACTGGGCTTTGCTGCAGAACATCGAGCCAAGCAAGTTCCACGGGTTGCTGCTGCTCTTACCTCAGAACTGAGCAAAGAGCCCCGACCTGTGTGTTTTGTGAGAGGAGGAAGCCCTCCTTTCACCTCATCTCTTTCCGTCTCCTGTCCCTTCCCCAGGCCTGAGTTTCCTCTTTTCATTCCCACCTCAACGCCTGCTTGCTAGGTCCTTCTCCGCTGCACCCCATCTCTGCCCATTCCTCAGGGCACCCCAATTTTGCATAGCCCCCACCCACACTCGGGTCTGAAAATTGCTTCTCTTAGAGGGGGTGGCACCAGAGAAAAGCCTTCGACCAGCTGCAGACACGGTACCCGGTTCCCTGCGCAGCCGGCCAGCTTCTGCCGGGATCCTCTGCCTGCGAGCTGGTCACTCGGGCTCTGGGAAACTCCCCTCTGTCCACTCGTCTTTGTCAGCTGCCAGCCGCAGCCCTGGTGTCTGTCGCTCTCTAGTGGTGCCCAGCCAAGAGGATCTCACGCAGCACAGCTATCCTCAAACCAGATTCGCCATCCTCAAACCAGATTCGCCAGCCTCTTGCAAGAACTGCCGGAAGACCGCTGCGGGTGCTGGTACGTGCGATGCGCAGAGCACAGAACATTAGGGATGGGAAGGGACCTCGGAAGATGATCTACTCCAATCGCCCTGACAAAGCAGGATCCCCTAGATCGAGTCTCACAGGAACATGTCAAGGTGGGTTTTAAATGTCTCCAGAGAAGGAGACTCCACAATCCCCCTGGGCAGCCCCTTCCAGTGCTCTGTCACCCT
>JAOXOE010028679.1:0-15725 GCA_028565055.1 Phoeniculus purpureus
TGGATAAGGGATTAGGGTGCACTGCCAGCAAGTTTGCTGATGACACAAAGCTGGGTGGTGTCACCGACACCCCAGCAGACTGTTGCTGCCATTCAGCGAGACCTGGACAGGCTGGAGAGCTGGGCAGGGAGAAATTTAATGAACTATAACAAAGCTAAGTGCAGAGTCTTGCATGTGGGCAAGAACACCCCCAGGTATCAGTATAGATTGGGGACTGACTGGAGATGTTTAAGACCCGCCTGGCTATGTTCCTGTGTGACTTGGTCTGGGTGATCCTGCTGTGGCAGGAGGACTGGACTAGATGATCTTTCGAGGTCCCTTCCAGTCCCTGATGATTCTAGGATTCTGTGAATCCATCTATGGCCCCTCATCAAAACCACACCCACCCATCTAAATGGCAATGGGGTTTGGGATGGAAGCAAGCCAGCACACAAATAGTGATTCCCCAAGCCTGGCTGTCCTGATGCTGACAGATTCCCCCAAAGGGCTGTGAGATGACAGCAGCCACAGGCGCTCACCTACCCAGTTCTATCTACTCACAGTGATGCCGAGCAGATGAGCTGTGCTTGGATGCCAGGGAGGTCCAGGAGGTCTAGGAGGTGGAAGGATGGAGTAACAGAAGGCTGGAATAACCTTCTGCACATGTAAATGTTGACGTGAATGTTGAGAGAGATCACTTGCTTCTGGCTGAAGCCCATCTTGCATGCCAGGTGGGTGGAGTGGAACTGATCCACTAGCCAGATCCTCTGTTGAACCTGATGTCTTAAGTCCAGATACACTTCAGAGATCTGTAGCCAGGGGCCTGCTGCCCTTTGCTAGCTGAGTGACCACAATAGAAGATGTCTTTAAACATTCTGCTTTCGATTTAATGTCTGAACCTCTTCAGTTGTGGGCTCAAATAGAGCATTAAGCATTTCCTGTGGGTTTGGGTGTTGGAGACAGTTGATCTCTGGCTAATGACCTGTTAGAAGGCAGCTTTATCCATCACTCTGATGTGGGCTAAGCCACTGCGGGGTTTATGGAAGTGACTGGATTGAACCTATTGAACCTTTTGCTTAATATAAGAGGGAAATCCCCTTGCTTTGAAATTGAGCAATTGGAGTTAGACTCTTGCAGTTCTTTTAGCGATGAACTTGAATTTTCCATGTGGCTTTTCCTTTACATAGTTAAGGGGAACTCAAGTGAACCTAATTCAAAGGCAGTGCTGCCTTCAATCTTCCTTTGCCTTCCCTCCTGCCCCCTTGTCGTGATTATATATGTTGTAGGTAGTACCAGTACCTTCTCCATCTTCAGCTAAACAAGGACAACCACACCGCTGTAAAGCTCCTTTTCTCCCTGGGGCTGACAACACATCAGCACTGTTCCAGGGAGTGGATGGGATGCCTTTCACCTTCAGATTATAACTCCACATCGAGTTAAGCAGGTTTCTCCCTTCCCCAGACTCTGCTGCTTCTCTTCCTCTTGCTTGGGCAGGTGCCCACAGTTGTCTGAAGCTCTTCAGTCCTCTTGGTCCTTGTTCTGCTTTGCCCAGTCTTGGTCACACTGTCATTCTCTGGTGCTTGCTGGTGGTTGAACTTGATCAGGTTTGTCTGGAGCAAGACTCCTGTTTCAGGGAAGCCCTTAGAAGTTTACTAGAGACATAACACACTTCTCTCTGATGTTTTAGCAACACTGCCTGTGGCTGGTTGAGGCCAACACTGTTTCTGACACGGTGAAAATACACAGAAAGGGGGGTTGAACTTAGATAAATCCACTGTATTCAATGCAAATGTTGAATGTAGGAGTGATTTTGTCCATTGGTGGAGATCAGCTGAGTTCAGCCGGCACAACAGTCAAAGTACAGCAAGCTGTCCTTTGGTGTGGGGTAAAGCTGCAGGTGTGTAGAGCCAAGGACTGGGAAGCGAGAGGGCAGGAGATGCGCTGGAGGGAGGCTGGCAGCGGGATCCTCTGTAAAACCTGCTCCGGGCTCACCGGCCATCGCTGGCTTTGCCGGGTGACTGGAATTGCCCGGGGCTTTCCCCGTGGATGTCCCGTGACCTCATGACAAGCCCCCGCTCCCCCCGGGCTGTTGCGGGACCGGAGGCGCCGGTTCCCGGCGGAGCCGCGGGGTGTCGCCCGCCGCTGCCACCGCGGAGAGCCGGGAGCGGGTCGGAGTCGGGCAGCGGCCCCGGGTTGGTTCCAGCGGCTGCCAAGCAGTACCCTCTCTCTCCGTATGAAGAGGAAGGTTGGCTGAGGTGGGTGATTCCTCCACTGCTTCTCCTTCTCGCAGGGGTCGCCATCCCTGGAGGGTCTCACTCATCATTCTGCTCCCGAGGACAGGGTTCCTGTTTACTGTGACCTGTGAAGTCACTGGGTTGAGTATGATGTTGTTTTCCCTTTATATACATAAATATCTATGTATATAAAAGTATAACTTTAGTTTTAACATTAGTTGGCTGTTTCATTAACTCAATACTTGTTTAACCACAGGTGTCGTCTCCTTTTTCTGATTCCCCTTCTGGGGTCACCAGGTGATAGAACTGCCCTGGATGCAGGCTAAGTGCATCCAGCCTTTCCTCATCAGGGAGATGTTCCACTCCTTTCATCGTCTTTGTGGCTCTGTGCTGGACTCTCTCCAGCAGTTCTGCACCCTTCTGGAACTGAGGGGCCCCAAACAGGACACAGTATTCCAGATGTGGTATCATAGAATCATAACGGATTGGAAGGGGCCTCAAAAGATCATCTAGTCCAATCTGCCTGCAACAGCAGGATCACCTAGACCAAGTCACACAGGAACTCATCCGGGTGGGTCTTGAATATCTCCAGTGAAGGAGACTCCACAACCACCCTGGGCAACCTGTTCCAGTGCTCCGTCACCCTCACCGTGAAGAAGTGCCTTCTTAGGTTGATGTGGAACCTTCTACGTTCCAGCTTACAACCATTGCCCCTCCCTAGACGGGGAGAAAGCATGAGAAAGCTTCTGTCTCCTTCCCCATCTAAACAACTTGTTACTCAGTGTGTGTGAGCGCTGTGTTGTAGCAGGTTTCTACAGAAAGCCCAAGGAGGAAAAAGGCAAAATTGCAGGTCTGGTAGGAAGGCCAATGGCATCCTGGGGTGGATCAGAGCAGGAGTGGTTAGCAGAACGAGAGAGGTTCTCCTCCCCCTCTACTCTGCCCCGCATCCTGCAGCATCCAGTATTGAATGCTGGAGTGTAATGCAGCACTGACCAACTTTTCTCTCCAAGCACAACATGCCCTTACGTAGTGCCATCCTGAAATTATTGATAGCCTGGAGTATGGCTGATCTTGTGCTGCAGCTATTTTTGTGCACAACCATCAATTCAGAGAGTTGTCTTGTTCCTGAGAACGAGAGCCACCCTGCTTGGTCTAGGTGATCCTGCTGTGGCAGGAGGATTGGACTGGATGATCTTTCGAGGTCCATTCCGATCCCTAATGATTCTATGATTCTCCCATTTTTTTGCTAGTTGTACAAAGTTCTGCTGACCTTGTCGGGTGTTCGGTTGTGTTGGATCCCAGGATGGCCCAGAATCTCTTTTGAGTGGAATTTTAATGTCTTATTTCCTCAGACCTTCTGTAATAGTAACCTCAGTGTTCCTGTGTTATGACCCAGCTGTCTCTTGCACTTTCTTCATCCTTGAATGATCCTTTTGTGTTGGAATGATTTACATTGTGCATGGCACTGTTGAAGTGCGGCTTCTTTACCTCCTTAGGCTGCCCCAGGGTAATCTCCTTTTAGAGGTGACTATTCCTGCCTATGCCCGTGACCTTCCGACGCATCTTGGAGTCAGCTTCACTTGTCCCTGGTGTAAACATGGATCTGAAATGGAGATGAACCTTTTTACTTAGGACTTGAGATTTTGGAATGTGTGGCTACTGAAGATTCACTTAGTTTCCTTGTTCCGATCTCCCAAGCAATAGGTGCAGTGCACTAAAACGCTTTCCTCTTTGTTTATTCCTGATCCAGAATGTCAGTAAGACTGATAGAGACCATGCAGAGGAGGGCAAAGAAGCTGAGGAAGGGTCTGGAGAATAAATCTGCTGAGGAGACGTTGAGAGAGTTGAGGCTGTGTAGTCTGAGGAAGAGGAGGCTAAGGGGAGATCTCATCGCTCTCCACAACTATCTGGAAGGACATTGTTGGTGCTGGTCTCTTCTCACAGGGAATTAGTGACAGAGCCAGAGAGAAGGGCTTCAAGCTTCAACAGGGCAGGTTTAGATAGGACATCAGGAAGAAATTCTTCCTGGAGAAGAGGGGTCAGGCACTGGAATGGGCTGCCCAGGGTCGTGGTTGAGTCCCCATCCCTGGACGAGTTTAAAAGATGCTTAGATGTAGTGTTGGGGCACTTGTAGAGTGGGGTTGATGGTTGGACTCAGTGATCCCAGGGGTCTTTTCCAACCTGAATGATTCCATGAGTCTATGCCCAGAAAAAGTTGTTTGGTATGTTGGGACTTTAGGAATTTAAAACTCACAGAACATGTGATTCAACAAAAGTCCTACAGTGAAGACACAGCTTTGGACTAAGCCAGAGGATGTAATTCTTTACATGATTTAGGTTGTTTCTGGTCACTTTGAATGAGGAGAACGTCCTCATCTCTTACCAGTTAGTTACAGATGCTCTAAAATGCACCCTTCTGAGATTCTGCAGATCCAGGTATGTTGGTTGCTGTGTGAAGCTTGTAGTGCAGTTCAGTTTCTACAAAGCTAAAAGAACATCTATAACATGTCTGCAGGACAAACGATCCTTGTCTTGCATGACCTTTTGCTCCTATGCACTCCACCTGTCGTTCTACACACCCCTCTGTAGCTCTGTTTTGCACTTTTAATCTCTCATCAGAGATGCTCACACACGCTGTTTTAGAAACACAGAGTGAATCGTAATGGGAAATTACTTATCTCTTAGTGTAGAGAGAGATTTATTATCCCAGTCTATTTATATTAAATTAAATTGCATTATTACTCTCTCTCCTCCATTGACTACCTTCTCGATTGTGTCTAAAGCGAGCAATTGCCGTGATGTTCCAACTCACTGACAGCTGAAAAGAGGGAATTCAAACAGCCTCATTTCAGGCTCTTTTGCTTCAATATATTGATGGAATTTTGTGGCTTATCTGTTATTTCCCTCACCCCGCCTTTAAGTTCATCTTTCTATATACAGCTGTGCCTGCTGGCATTGTGTGTGGTGTTAATACTAAGCAATGTGATTGTCTTCTCTGTAGGAATCACAGAATAATCATGGGTGGAAAGGACCTTCTAGGTCACGGAGTCCAACCAGACCCGCAACAACAAAAACCCTAAACACCTGACTACCTGAAGACCTGATTGATCCACAAACACAAACTAACCCCTCCGTGCCTGCTGCTATAGGAGGATGTGAAGCACCATGGCTACATGGTTCTTCAACACCTCCAGGGATGGCGACTCAACCCCCTCCCTGGGAAGGCTGTTCCAGTGCCCAACCGCTCTTTCTGTCAAGAGTGTCTTCCTCATATCCAATGCAAACCTCCCCTGCCTCAACTTCTGAGCATTCCCCCTGGTTCTATCACTGGTTCCTAAGGAGAAGAGGTCAATCCCCACCTCTCTACAACCTCCTTTCAGGTAGCTGTAGAGGGCAATGGGGTCCCCCCTCAGCTTCCTCTTCTCCAAACTAAACCTGCCCAGCTCCCTCAGCCTCTCCTCACACAACTGGTTCTCTAAACCCATCGTGAGCTGGGTAGCTCTGCTCTGGACTCATTCCAGCATCTCAATGCCCTTCCTATAACGAGGGGCCCAGAACTGAGCACAATACCTGAGGTGAAGCCTGACAAGGACCGAGGACAAGGGTGTGATAAGAAGAAGAAGCAGCAGCAAATGCGCAGCTGACAAATGAAATGGTCAAACTCGTACAAGAATAACAGACACTTTCTGGATTACTACAGCTTCAGAGAGCTTCGCTGCAAGTAAGTTATCCCTTCTTCAGCAATTCCCCACTATACAGTCAAACAGATTTTCATAAGGCTTGTTTCTAGTCCCACTTCTGAATGCCTCTAAATAACATCACACCTTGCCATCTCATTGTCTATGTACCATGGTATCCAAAAGTCGTCCTGTGCTTGTGGAAAGTAAAGCGCCAGTGCTGCTAGGTGTACAGGCGGGTCTTGTTGGACTGGGTCTTAGCTCAGGCTTGGAACATCGATACAGTTCTTAAACTCTGGCAAAGCATGACAAAGGATTTGGCGGTCTGGTTTGTGATGTGCCCGTCTTTATTAATAGAAGTAAGTTTATCTACCTGAGTTCTAGCTCTGGTAGGTTGCTTAGACTTAAGCAAGTCATCTAACATTAGGTCCTTTGGGTGTCAGGAGGATGGAGCCAGGCTCTTCTTAATGTCATCTGGTGATAGGACAAGGAGCAATGGGTGTGAGCTGGAACATAGGAGGTGCCATATAAATATCAGAAGGAACTTCTTCCCATTAAGGGTGACAGAGCCCTGGAAGGGGCTGCCCAGGGGAGTTGTGGAGTCTCCTTCTCTGGAGATGTTTAAAACCTGCCTGGCCATGTTCCTGTGCGACTTGATCTGGGGGATCCTGCTGTGGCAGGGGGAATTGGACTGAATGATCTTTTGAGGTCACTTCCAATTCTGAATGTTCTGTGATTCCGTGAACAAGATCAATACTTCACACCCCAACCCCCCCCACCTAAACACACTCTTATCAAGATTTTATTATTATGTACTACGTCTTTAAAAAATATCACAGTAGTTTATACGTTACACCAGAGGACACTATAGTGTGCGCGCTCTAACTTAAACACTGTGATTTACAGGGAGTTGGAAACTTGTTACAGAAAACGGAGCTGAACAGACGAGTGAATGAGGTCCACAACTAAGAAAACGGAATTAGCATGCAGCTTTCCAGCATGAAGTGTGATAAAGCCACAGAGGAGCAAAACAGCTCTACTCTACTTCATAGTATTCCCCAGCAGCAGAAGTAACAGCAATGTTTTCAGAGGTATGTGAGATTGTTTTTAAATGATCCCTAAAAAAGCAAATTCATAGAATCATTCAGGTTGGAAAAGACCCTTGGGATAATTGAGTCCAACCATCAACCCTATTCTACAAGTTCACCCCTAAACCAGATCCCACAACACTACATCTAAGTGACTTTTAAATGCAGGCAGGGATGAGAACTCAACTACCACCCTGGGCAGCCCATTCCAGGGCTAAATCTGTTTAAGCTTAAATCAGTTAAAGCTGTGGCAAAACGGAAGTACGGTGTCTGAGACATACAGAGGTACAGGATTTTTATGCTCACTGTATATGGAGAAAAGAAGCTTCCCCTGTGTATTTCTATTCTGCCTCACTTTTCATATAGGTATATTTTCATACTCTGCCTACATACTCATACAACATTTATTATGAGTCTGTTGAAAACAAAGCAGCCACATGCAGACACAAAGATCCCCAAGCCCCAGACCTGCTCCCTCCAGCCATGGCATGGGAGCTGGAGCCTACCAGCAGTTGCCTGAGGGGGCCTTTGATAGGGAGAGGCCATATCTGTGGCACATCTGCATTCACGGGGAATCCATGCATAATCAGGCCAGCAGGGACATCAGAAAACCAAAACCACCAGCAAGAATCTCCATAACAATATCTAAGTCTGTGGTGGTTGCTAATATAATTCTGCAGATGGTGAACCACAAGGGCTGAGGACCGATGGGGAATCTGGGGTAACTGGAAGTTAAAAATAATCTATTGAACAAGAAAGAATTAAACCAAGATTTGGGAGAAATACAAGGCTGAAATGACTCTGTGCAGTACCAGAAAGGGTCAAAGGTTCAAACTCAAACTAGAAATAAAACTTCATCGTGTTGCCTTGTAATATTCACTAGCCAAAGAAGCAGTAATGATCCCCTGCTTGCAGATGAAGCAAACAAACAAACAAAAAAAAACCCCAGGCTCCCTTGTGCTGTTTCCTCTCACTGTCCCTGGCTCAGTCCTTTCTCACCTCCTTTTCTCTATTTAATTAAAACACATTAATGGCAGTGCCTATCAACTAGCAGCTTTGCATTTGGCATCTGCACCTCCCAGGCTCAGCCGAGTCAATCTGACAGATGAGAAGAGTGGTTTAGCTTTTGCAGTCATTTAGCTGCAGCCTCTGTGCACCTGTGGTGTGATCACAGAATCAAAGAACATTAGGGATTGGAATGGACCTTGAAAGATCATCTAGTCCAATGATAGGAGCAGCTCCTGTGCTAGGGGCTTTGGAGGAAAAACCTGAAACTGAGCATTCCCCACTCTGTGTGTGTCCATCCTTTGAGCAGACCTTGTAGTTTAACAATCACCTTTTTGTTTGAGACTGCTTGTAATGCTCTATCCCTTGTAAGGAAACTTTTAAACTGTATTTTTTTCCTCTGTTTGTTGGAGGTTTTTTTTCAAATATAATTTGCAAACAATACAGATCACTGTACTCCAGAGAAAGGTAGTTACGAGAGAGGAGTAGGGGGCTGTTGTATTGTTTGAGAGGGAAAAGGAGGTCATAAGCAGTATCATGACAAAAACAAATAATTGCAGATGTTCAGATACTGTAAGACCGGGAAACCAGTTCTGAACTGGGGAGGTATCATGCATGGGGCCATTAAATAATTGTTAGGGGTTGGGTTTTTTTAGTACATTCAGTAATGCTGACTAGCTGCTGGTGTCCAAGTAAAAGTGATCAGATAGAAGTTCTGATAAGTTTATTTTTCATGTACAGCTGTCATGCATCAAAGAACTTCATATACATCAGCGAAGTCTCCTGACATCACACTGGGAAATGAGCATTAGAGAGCAGATGGGTAAAACGAGACTTAAAGAAGCTGAACAGAAGTAGCCTCCCTGGAAATACAGCTCAGCAGCCTCCTGCTCAGATAAGCATCTGCAGCCTCTGTCTCCATCCTCCCCTTTGCAGCTGCCACACATTAGCCACAGTCACAGAATCACAGAACATTAGGGATTGGAAAGATTGTCCAGTCCAATCCCCCTGCCACAGCAGGATCCTGCAGATCACATCACACAGGAACATGTCCAGGCAGGTTGTAAACATCTTCAAAGAAGGAGACTCCACAACCCCCCGGGCAGCCCCTTCCAGTGCTCTGTCACCCTCACTGGGAAGAAGTTCCTTCTCAGACTGATGTGGAACCTCCCATGTTCCAGCTCATACCCACTGCCCTTGTCTTTTCATTAGATGCCACTGAGCAGAGCCTGGTTCCGTCCTCTTGACACCCACTCTTCACATATTTATAAACATTAATGAGATCATCCCTCAGTTGCTGTGGGAACATTGTCTTGGGGGACAGGAAAAGGAATGGAGCACTAGACATGGGATCTGCTACCATTGCCCGTGTACCATGTTGGCAAATGTGGCGTCAAGCATCTCACCCCGATCCCATCTGTGGCCACTGAAGCCTGTGTGATGTCTATTTGAAACAAAAGGAGCCAGAATTACCATTCTGTA
The DNA here is from genome assembly GCA_028565055.1 of Phoeniculus purpureus. Classification (NCBI taxonomy): domain Eukaryota; kingdom Metazoa; phylum Chordata; class Aves; order Bucerotiformes; family Phoeniculidae; genus Phoeniculus; species Phoeniculus purpureus. The sequence continues at coordinate 9,466 of JAOXOE010028679.1, forward strand.
AGAAATCCTGAGGAGCAGGCTGCCCAGGGGAGTTGCGGAGTCTCCTTGTCTGGAGATGTTTAAAACCCTCCTGGCCATGTTCCTGTGCAACTGGATCTAGGTGATCCTGCTGTGGCGGGAGGATTGGACTGGATGATCTTTCAAGGTCCCTTCCAGTCCCTAATGTTCTGTGATTCTGTGAACCCCAGTGAACTAGGTGTCACACTGCAAACACATCACTGCTTCGTGCCTTAGCTGTTAGAATGTGTTTAGTCTTACTGAGTGCAATTAGCTATAAACATTTAGGGTCAAAGTCCAAGGTAACTTCTTCAGGCAACTCCCCTTTTGGTGGTCACCCAGAGAGTTAAGGCAGTAACTGGTAGAGGGTGTATTCTGCCACTGAAATTGTCTCAAGACGCTGCATGGTTTTTAAAGGAAGCTAATTCACTGGTCTCACAGCAACCCTTTGAAAAATGACAGTAAAAAGCAATTCTCACTCACAGAGAACCCCTCCAGTGTGCTTGAAATTGAAATTTCAAAATGGCCATCAGCAAGAGTCATCTGTCTCAAAGATGCTGTTTTGCTTAATGGGCATGAGAAGTATACACAGGCCAATTGCACCGGCAGTGAGTGTTCTTTCCTCTGACTTTAACATCAAACTTCTCAATTTGAGAAATAATTTCAGTCCTTTGTCTAGGCGTGAGAGAAAATATTTACTTTTGTGCATAAACCGGATGTTGGGACAAAATCTTTCTCTTATAACCTGCAGAAATTGCTGGAGTTACTCCAGGGATGAGTTTAGTCCCTTCTGTTCAAAATTTAAGACCTGCTGTTTCTCTGACAGCACAGGTAATTGCTGCAGCTGGAGCAAGGCTGTAGCTCATCTTCCCCAGCCTCAGCCCCTCCTGCGGTTCTCTTTGACTGCAGCAGAGATGCAGCAAATCCCTCAGAGCACACCAAGAGATTGATGCAGTGCTAAATCCTCACCCAACGGGAGCTGGTGTGAGAGGTCTTTGTAACCTACAGCCCATCCCACACTGTTTTCCCTGAAGGAAAAGAAGGGCAAGACCTCACCTATGGGGACTGCTTTCGAAATGCTGCAGATTTCAAGTTACCCCTGGAGACTCCCTCCCCTCTGCTAGTCCTGAGTAGCAAGGACAAATGTTCCCATCATGGGGTCAGCTTGAGGGCTTTCACTGCTTCTCAGGACCCAGTGCTACTCCTCTTTCCCCATCAGAAGTTGTTGATTTGGCCACAGGATATAAACCTATGTTCCAGCTCACACCCGTTGCCCTTTGTCCTATCATTGAATCACACTGAGCAGAGCCTGGCTACGTGAGCTCACTCAGCCCCATGGTAGGGCATGAGCCAGACCCCTCTGCTAAGCCTGGCTGCAGCACCTCCATTATGTCAGGGGTTAGAAGCCAGGCCCCTCTGCCACATCCTGCTGTAGCATCTCCATCCTACAGCTACACCTGCAGAGCTCTGAAACCCTCTTGAATGGGCAAAAAAGAATCACTGGTGCATGGTCTCAGCTTTTGAGTCTCATAGCTGTAATCACTCCTTGAGAAGCGTCTGTGAAAAGGGCAGGATCAAGACGTGAATTGTCAGACACTGCTAAGGAAAAACTGGCTGGCTCTCTGTTGTGCCGTTCTGGGGCTGCATGGACACGCATGCTCGCTCATAAACCCAAATGCCAAGAGATGCTATTTCCTTCCAAACAGGATAATCTATGAATATATAAAACTCTATTTTGAATTAGAAAAACCCGTCAGGTTTTCTGCTCCCTGTGGATACACACACTCACATACGCACAAGCCTGTGAAGACGTTCAGCTGCGGTGCAGTACATCACAAACAAAATGTGTGAGCAAAATCATTATATCTAAAATTCACAAACTCAAGACATACACCTGCCTCGACATATTCCTGTGCAACTGGATCTAGGTGATCCTGCTGTGGTGGGGGTATTGGACTAGGTGATCTTTCAAGGTTCTTTCCAATCTATAATGTTCTGTGGTTCTGTGAAGCCTGGACTCCATAGGGCACAGGCAGGGCATTATCACCCTCCTGAACTTGCAGAGGAACATGCTGCAGCGGGGCTAACTGGCATGGCAGACAGGACGAATTCCAACACCTCCCCAGCTGCCTATCTGCATCCCCTTCATTTTCAGACTTAATGTTACAAGTCATTTTAATTTGCAATTGTTCCCTTAAACTGGCTTTAACCAAATTAATCTCATTTCTTCTTATTAGACGCATCTTTCACACAGGGTGTAAAACAATAATCCTCTTGTAATGCGTGCTGGCATTGGCTCTTATCAAAGACATGGCTGGGGAATTATTATTAATCATGGAATCACAGAACATTAGGGATTGGAAGGGACCTCGAAAGTTCATCCAGTCCAATCCCCCTGCCACAGCAGGACCACCTAGACCAAGTCGCACAGGAACATGGCCAGGCGGGTTTTCAACATTTCCAGAGAAGGAGGTTCCATAACTTCCCTGGGCAGCCTATTCCAGTCCTCTGTCACCCCCACTGGGAAGAAGTTCCTTCTCATATTTGTGTGGAACCTCCTATGTCCGAGCTCACACCTATTGCCGCTTGTCCTGTCATTGGATGCCACTGAGCAGAGCCTGGCTCCATCCCCCTGACACTTGCCCTTTCCATATTTATAAACGTTAATGGGATCACTCCTCAGTCTCCTTTTTTCCAAGCTAAAGTGACCTTCTTGCTGGAGCACTTTGGAACAGGCATACAGAAACACAGCCCTGCTTCTGTGTAGATGAATCAAGAAATGAAGCCCCCAAAATAAGCTGTAGGGCTATGAGGACAACACAGATACAACCAAGATTACATCAAATGTAGAAGCTTGCTCTATTCAGAAGAAAATTTCCCTATTTTTCTGAGCTTTGTTTTCCTGAATGGATAAAAAGCAGCCTTTTTTCTCTGCTCTGAGTTCTCTTAATGGCCATTTTAATGATTTTGTCCTCAAGTTTACAGCCAGATGACTAATTTTAGAATGCCAATATTTATGGGAGTTCAGCATATACAGTGAAAATTACCTGATTCAACATTTATAGAGAGCACTTTTAATAAATACCACCACCGAGTGATCACTGGAACTATTCTCTTGGTACTTCTACTCCTTTCAGAGAACAATGAGCAAGAATTCCCTGAAAATTAAAAACCAAAGACTACTCACCCCTTACCCTTTCAGTGACTTCAGACCCAGCATGTAGTAGCAGTAAGAAAGAGCTGTGATTTCTTTTTCTTAGAAAATCATTGCCAAACTGATGGGTTGAAGGATATTTTTAAGATGCTGTGATTGTTTTGCAGGTAGTGGGGAGCCAGATAAGGTGAGGAGGGGGGAGGCAATGCTCTGTCTTTTGCACAATAGTTCAGTGATTGGAACCAGCTCTACAGAAGGGGGAGAGGAGGTGGGCAGAGCATCAGATTCCCTTTGCCTCTCAAAATTGTCCTTTTCTTGCCAAAAGACTCCCAAGTCTGCTTAGAGAATTGGTCAAAACCAGAGGCACTCCTTGATTTTAAGGCCTGTGAGATGAAGTAGTTGTTGGGAGTGAAGTCACTCTTCATGACTGATGACTCAAATGCACCTACACTGTGTTTTCTGTGGAATTTAGCCAGTAGACATCAGATTCAAAATGTCCCTATGAGGATGGAACAGGACAGACATCATGGTGGGAGGGACTGCTCTGGCAAACTTTGTTTCCATGGAATAAGGGAAAGATTGCAAATGTGAACACTAAGGAAGCAGTTCCTGACTACTGCTGACTTCTGCACTTCCATATTCAGGTCACAATTACATTTACCACATAACTACAACCAGTGGACAACCTCAAGTTTATATCCTATTCAACCAAAAACTTTCTAATATCAGGACGTTAGTACTACGTTTCTAGATAGAAATAATGTCAGTAGGTCACACTATTTCTTGTCCTGCAGAGCATGTTTCCCTAAGACATGCTACTCACAGAATCATAGAAAAACAGAATATTCAGGTTGGAAAAGATCCCCAGGATCATCGAGTCCAACCATCAACAATATTCATCCAAAGCAATGATTCCAGATGTGATCTCAGCAGGGCAGAGTAGAGGGGGAGAAGGACCTCTCTCCATTTACTAACCACCCCTATTCTGATCCACCCCAGGATGCCATTGGCCTTCTTGGCCTCAAAGACCCATTGTTGGCTCCTGGTCATCCTGCTGGCCACCAGAACCCCCAGGTCCCTTTCTCCTACACTGCTCTCCAACAGGTCAGTCCCCAGCCTATGGTGGTCCCTGGAGTTGTTCTTGCCCAGATGCCAGACTCTTCACTGCCCTTGTTATACTTCATTCAATGTCTCCCTGCCCAACTCTCCAGCCTGTCCAGGTCCTGCTGGATGGCAGCATGGCCTGCTAGGGTACCAGCCACTCCTCCCAGCTTTGTGTCATCAGCAAACTTGCCCACAGTGCGGTCCATTCCCTCATCCAAGTCTAAACAGTCTAATGAGACAGACAACCTCATTTTCCTTACTCCCAGCCACTGCCATTTCTATGTGAGCCTCATCTTTGAGATATATTAGTACATAGCTACGTTAATGGGCATCGTAAAGGGAAATCCAGCGCAAATCGTGAAACTGCCTGTGTCATTTCTGTACGGGTGAGGCACAAAGGCAGAAAGATAGTAGTAAGGTTACAACTATGAGGCTTCACTAATGGATTACTGGCACAGTATGAAGAGTTCATTAGATATTCACTGCTGATGAGACAAGATACTCTCCCAACAGGGAGCATGGATTGATTCAAAAGAAATACTGCCAACATAAAACCTAAGCTGCCTTTCCTACCTTGGTATGTGCCTGCCATCAGCTTTCTGCTGGGTTTTGTGAAGTTAGCTAGTATTTGTCATTATTAATAAGCCTTTAAACAAATTCCATGTGTGGAATGAACTAAAAGGATACACTGGGTCACTGTGTCCTCGTCAGCCTTTGTCATGGCCATTTGGCGGCCTCTGTTCTCTATCAGACACATTGCTGTCTAAGACAAGGATATAGCTGCTACCATCCCAGCCCCCTTCCTAGGGGTCTTTCTTCAAAGGGGCCCGTATCAGCCAAATGGAAGGAAGCTGGCTGAGGGGTGACCTCATTAATGGAGCCAGGATCTTGTCAGTGTCATCTAATGATAGGACAAGGGACAATGGGTATGAGCTGGAATAGAGGAGGTTCCACATCAGTATGAGAAGGAACTTATTCGGGGTGAGGGTGACAGAGCAGCGGAAGGGGCTGCCCAAGGAGGTTGTGGTGCCTCCTTCTCTGGAGATGTTTAAAACCCGCCTGGACATGTTCCTGTGTGACTTGATCTAGTTGATCCTGCTGTGGCAGGGGGATTGGACTAGATGATCTTTCCAGGTCCCTTCCAATCCCTAATGTTCTGTGATTCAGTGAGTCAAATAGGCACAGTGCAGACAACACGTTCAGGAATAAAACCAAAGCACTTGTTCTCCCTGCCTCTATATCCATCTCACTTCCTGATGAAAAGAGTTGTTTTTTAAGGAAATAACTTGAAATCCGCATTGATTTAGCCCTTCAAAAAGATAAACCCATACCCCAAAGGATGGGAGAGTTGAATAACTCATAAAACCTTCTCATTATTCACCGAATGTCTAGGGGAAACATTCTGACTGTTGTAACTCTGCATTTCCAACAGGCTGGTGCCAGAGATTCCATTACACGGGGGCAATGTCTACCTGAGCTGCCTGCACAGCCCCGTATTAACCCTTATCGATCTAGGCACAAGAGAGAAAAGATTAAACAATGCACAGAGGAGCCCTAGTCTGTTGATTGATCTGTCTATGCAGGGCAGGCTGACACCTTCCTGAACAGATCCTGCAGCTGAAGGTGCTCCAGAAGTAAACCCAAAGATGTTCATTTGGGAACAAAATTTCTGCTACTCTTTGCATATTGGGCAGGGAACTTCAAATCCTCTGCCCTTGACTTGGAAGAAGGAGGAGGTCTGCTGTGGTAGTATAAAGAACCGATAACTGGGCAAATCAAAATAAACAAAGGGTTACTTTTGGTATATATTTATACATCAAAAAAACCCTATAGCTGTTTAGTCTTGCTGAGACTGAGGGGAGGTTCCGTATCAATATGAGAAGGAACTTATTCATGGTGAGGGTGACAGAGCACTGCAAGGGGCTGCCCAGGGGGTTTGTGGAGTCTCCTTCTCGGGAGACATTTAAAACCCACCTGGACATGTTCCTGTGTGCCTTGATCTAGG
>JAOXOE010028680.1:0-15724 GCA_028565055.1 Phoeniculus purpureus
CCAAGGTTTAAGGATTCTCGAGTCCTTCTGCTTTCTTTGGCTAAGCATGAAGGAATTCTCCTTCTCTCCCCAATACTTGAAAGCATCCCCAGTTTTTTTTCTCAGTGGCAGAAATAACAAGCAGTCTCTCTCCCTGCTAATCAGTGCTCTCTAAGATGGCGGCAGCAGCGGCTGCACGGCCCCAGCCATGTGCAGGACTCAAGATGGAGACCGCCTGCATGTCTGTGTCAGCAGAGGCCCCCCCACACTCTGCAAATGTTGCCGAGAGGGTTCCATGACCCTCCCCTCTCCTTTCTCCTCCTTTCTTAGATGCAGGGGAAAAGGAGGAATCCCTTCAGCTCACCACGAGTTGCTGAACAGCTGCTCTATGGTGAGAGGGGGATGGTAGATAGGCACTTCTCTTGTCCATGGTGCCAGCTCCAGACTGGGCTGGGTTGAAGCTGACGCTGCTGGTGGCGAGCCGGGGTCATGTTGTGTAGAACCGCCGCATCCCCCCTCATGGTGGAGCGGGGCCTGGGTCCGGGCCAGGGCCAGAGTCCAGGCTGGGGGCAGGCCCAGACCAGGTCCAGGGCTGGAGTCTGGGCCAGGGCTGGGGCCCCACCACCCTGGAAATCTGTAGAGGGGTTAGCACGGGCCAGCAGCTCCGTGCTGGGCTATGAGCTCTCAGCCAAAAAGAAGCAGGGCTAAGATCACTCGCCCCTTTTATCTTCTCACTCAGCCCATCCCTAAATGGTGGGTACCTGGGACAATTCTAAAGTGTAACCTCCCCCAGAACCGGTCACTGGGGGTGAGGTGGGGGGGTGTTGAGGTCTTCTTAAAGCAACATAACTTTTTCCTTCATGAAAGCACAAATCTATAAATCTGGAAATTCTGGCAATTTTCAAACTGCAACACTGGTGCATCAGCAGGGTATGGCATACTACTCTTTGTGGCAATTCACATGGAAGAGTGTGCAGGCAAGGTGTATCACCCTATTAGCTTCAAGTCTCTGTGTTGGTGGACATTTGCCTCGAAGTTTAACCCAGTGTTTCTACAGCGAAAGCATCTGAAATGTCTAATGCTTCCACCCAGATAAAACTGTTAAGGAAGAAGACTTCAATACAAGCAGTAGGAGAAAAAAGGGCCCAGAACCTCCTCCTAAATTCAATACAAGTACCTGTAAAAGATGTAGATAAGCTGACGATCTGTTTTTTCAGGTGGACAAGCTGCAAGAAACTGACCTAACAGTGTGCAGTTAAAGGCTGCACACTATTAGAAGGGACAAAATAGAGACAGCTATGTGTTTTCAGAATCATAACACTATGTTGGACACTGCGAAGAATAAGGCACCTTGATCCCTGGTAACCCAAAAAAGAAGAACTCTGCTTCAGTCTCACCCTCCACCATCACAACCAAAAGCAGATATGAAGCTCTAGCAACTGTAGACATCCATTAGCAAGCTCTGCAAGAAGCAGCTCAGCAGCACACGGTGGGTACAAAAAGAAATGAGAACTCTCTGTTAAGTGGCATGGAGAACAGTCAGAGATGAATGGGGGAGTCATGCTCTATGTTAAGGGGAACCTTAAATGTATAGAAGACAATCATGAAAATTGTGGAAGCCCTATCAACTTTCTCAGGGTCAAGATTACAGAAGTTCTCTCCAAGGGAGATTTTGTAGTAGGCATTACTGACCTCCAAGCCAAAACAAAAATGCTAACAAAGCAATATTTGGGTACCTTAAGCAAGCTTGGAGATAACAGAACCTGGTCCTCATGGACAGCTTCCAACATTTGTTGGAAGAACAATACAGCTACTTACATGTCATCATGTTTCTGAAGTGCATAGAGGACAGTTTCTTCATACAAATGTTAGATGTGCCAGACAGGAAAGAGACAGTGCTGCAACTCACAAAACAAGAAAATTTGCTCTTACAATACCTCAGTTAGTGATAACCTTGGCTGCAGTCATCACAATACTGTGGAGTTTGGGATCCTGCTGAGCAGGTTGAAGATTAGTACAAAGACAAAGGGTTTAGATTTTAGAACAGAAAAATTCAGCTTGCTCAGAGCTCAACTGGGAAGGATTCTGTGGGAAGCTTCTGTGGATGACAAAGGAGCTTGCAAGTTCTGCTTGTTTTTCAAGAACATTCCTCTGGAAGCACAAAAACAGTTCATCCCATTTAAAGGTAAGGGAATTAGACAGTTCAAGAGACCCCGTTGGCTTAACTGTTAGCTTCTCTGTCTGCTCAAAACCAAAACAGAAACATACCAGAGATGAAAAGCAGACAAATCTATGCCTACAATGTCTACAAGGGCATTGCCAGGACACAATGAGATGTAGTTAGAAAATCAAAAGCTCAGCTGAAATTTAAATTGGCCAGAAATGTCAAATACTACAAGCTAAGGTTCTTGTTATGTAAATAACAAGTGGAAACAGAAGGAAAATATTAGCCCACTGTTACGCAGGAGAGGCTAGTTACTCACTAGTAAAACTGAAAGGGCAGAGGTAGTCAACACTTTCTTCACCTGTGGCTTTACCAGTGCTGTGGGCCAGATTTTTTCTGAGAAGTCCAAAGAAACCAAGTGTCTATGTGGTCTGGAATAATTTTATGGAATGCACAATAAATACAACTTCACTACATCTAAAAATGGTAACATATCTTTGCTTTTATATGATTAACACCCCACAATGAATCACAGCAGACAAACAAGATAACATTAAAAGTGAAGAAGTGCTGATGTCCTTATCTCAATTCCATTATTATTATGCCAGTGGATCTCCTGCTTGATCCTAGTGAATAAAAGGTAATTCCATACAGATAAGTAAAATTGCAAACTAAAGTATCTTATCATGGAAATGGTGTGGCTGACAGTCCTTGAATCAATTTCATTTTGAAGCTGTACTGGGCCTCCCCAAGGGCACTTGGTTCATTTCCCAGGCTATCCATTGTCACCTTCCCAGGGGGCAGCTCCCTCCAGGCTGCTCCCTCAAGAGAGGGGCTGAGGCTGCAGTACCCCACGGCCTGCCAAGATCTGCTAGATGGGTCTGTACCAAGATCAGTTCCTCCCATCACAGACATGATAAACAAATTCACTTATGGCTCTCACAAGCAAAGGAGCATGTGCTCAGAACAAGATTTGGGGAGGAGGAAGAAATGTGTCTTAAACAAGCAAAGAGGTAAGATATAAACCTACTCAGTTTTTTGGGTAAGAACCCATCATCTTCCACAAATCGTTTTCAGGTATTCAGAACACGAGAGTCTTTTGAGATGTTGAAGTCTCTCAGAATCACATTCTCCAGAAAGTATTCTTTATTCTATCCATTAAATTAGCAATATCTAAACTACTGTCTGAATATTGACAGGTTTTAAAGTATATTACAGGGCAACAAAATATATCTTTACTACTGTTGCAGTTTGTATTTGACAGGCCTTAGGCTCAAGGATTGGAAGTTGCTGTGGCAACTGTTGATAAGCAGCTTGGAATTCTAAGCTTGGCCTTAGATTGAGCTCAGTTGATCACTGCCTCTGCAGGCAAGGATGATTTCTGAAACTGTAAAAAAGAAAAATTGACACTACTACTTTGGAGTTCCCTGTTTCTTGACCAGAGAGAGTCAAGTCTTGTCTTTATCTGGAGATCAAGCATGGAATCACTGAACTGGTATGGTATGCAATCAGCAGCCCTTGAAACATGGTGAATATAAGAGTAGGACTTTGGAACCTCAGAGATCAGTGAAGGAATGGTTTGCCTGCAACTTCATGGTGTGCTGAAATGGAGAAAGTTAGTCCCATCTGCAGCTTATGGAAGAAAACTCCCTAGACTGGGAGATGTACTCCAAGAACGTGGAGCAAGGAATTTATCTTTAAAAGTTCTATTGGCACTGAGGAATGGATACATGGACTGGAACATGGGCCTCATATTTCCACAAGGAAAAGAACAGCTGGAAATCTCTTCCCCCTGCGGTGGTGGAGGTAGCAGCTCTGCCTAGTTATTGAAGAACCTGTTACTATCTATGTATATCTTTGTGTTGGGGTTTTTAGACTGTGTGAATTTAATATGTCTTGTTGGTTTTCCCCAAATTGAGCAAGTCTCTGTTTTTACCTACAACTTTGTAAGTGGTTTTCAAACCCTACTTGACTTTTTTTTGTTTCAAATTATTAGCATATTAACTAAACTAGTTGGTTAATTTCTCTACTTTCAACTAGAAAATTTTCGTTTACTTTATTGAAGTTAATCTATTTATTCCAGTCAAAGAAGCGATGCCACCATTACAATGCACTTACATTACTGAATTTTTGTTACTTTAAGCTAAGATGAACCTCACTGTCATCTTTTAGACTCTACCTCAAAGTGCTGGTTAAATTGATACAAGGTTTACAGAGAAATTAATTAAATGATCCAAAATCAATGTTGCACTTAAACCCTTACTAATTTGATCTACAAGTAGGCTCAGCATTAAATAAATAGTGCTAATTCTATCCAGAAAATTTTTGCTATCCTCTCTCAAAATTTGCCTCCTGACATAAAGGAAAAAAACGGAAATACTTCTAACTTTGAAAGGAACGTCCTGATTCAAGTTTTTTTTATAAAACATCAACTCTAGAATGGTGTACTAATACAATAACCAAACTTCAATTTGGTTTCTTAAGGGAAAAACAACGAGTTAATTTTTTCCTCTGCATCTCATAGTGGACTTTTGTTACCACATTGTTAACTTAAATTAACAGAAGGAAACAAGAGAGGAGGAAAATGGCTACCTGGGAACAGGAAAGAGTTCACATTTTATGTCACATCTCTCTTCCTTCTCATTCAAGGGAAGGCCTTGTTCAAAGTAAGCTCAAACACCCTTCTCTCCAAATTGGAGAGATACGGGTTTGATGAACAGACTGTTCAATGGAAATGAAATTGGCTGGATGGTCACATCCAGAAAGTCATAGTCAATGGCTTAATGTCTACATGGAAAACAGTGACAAGTGGTGTCCTTCAGAGTCCGTTCTGGGAGCCAGTTGTGTCTTCATTATAATGTCTTCATTAATGATATCAACAGTGGCATTGAGTGCACCCTCAGCAAGTTTCCTGGGTGGTGTAGTCAATATGCCAGTGGGATGGGATGTCATCCAGAGGCAGAAATGGGCCCAGGCAAACTTCATCCCAAGAAGCAAAGTCCAAGAAGCCAAGTAAAAAGCCACATTGGGCTGGGGCAACTGGCAGTATCAACAGAGACTGAAGAAAGATATGCTGGAGAGCAACTCTGTAAAAGACCTAGGTATACCAGTGGCTAAAAACCTGGAAATGAGCCACCAAAACCTGGAAATATGCAACTGCAGCCCAGAAGACCAATTGCAACCTGGGCTACATTAAAAGTGTTGCCAGCAGATTGAGAGAGGTGATTCTGCCACTCTACTCTGCCCTGGAGCATGGTATCTAGTTATAGAGCCCTCAACACAAGAAGGATGAGGACCTCTTGGAGCATGTCCTGGGGAGAACACAAAAACTATCAGAATGCTGGAGCACATCTCTTACAAGGACATGCTAGAGTTGTTCAGCCTGAAGAGAAGGGTCTAGGGGGCCCTTATAGCACCCTTCCAATACCTGAAAGGGGGCCTATATAAAGGCTAGGGAATAATTGTTTAATAGGGCAGGGAACATTTGGATGAGGGGTCTAGCTTTGAAACTGGTAGATTTAGATTAGACAGCAGGAAAAAGTTCTTTAATTTGACAGTGGTGGGTCACTGCAGAGGTTGTCTAAAGAGCTGGTAGAGGCTCCAATCCCTGGAGACATTCAAGGTCAGGCTTGATGGGGCTCTGAGCAATCTGATCTAGTGAGTGGTATCACTCCTTGCTGGAGAGGGTTGGACTAGATGACCTTTGGGTGATCCTGTGATTCTACGTTCCTGTGATTGGACGTTTCTATGATTCCATGTAACATTATTAGATACCAGTAAACCCATAATGGGGAAATCCTCATCCCTAAAGAGGCCCTTTATTAAATGGAGGAAGATCCACATTGGTCAAAGTCACAGGAAAACATGTTAATAAATAGTACCAATTCCGCATCTACAACATGAAAAATGCAAGTAACTCACTCTCAAGATTGCTCTGGAAAGCTCAGAAATGCAGAGCCTGGGGGGTTATAAATCAGACATAAACACCAACTGTTTCTTTTTGTAAACTTATGATCACAATATGATACTTAATTGTTTTTAATGCTTCCGCTTACATTCAATTTCTTAAATCGCTTATATGTGATTTCATACAGTTGTGTAACCACGAGTAAAATCTGTCCTGAAGGCTCTGAATGCTTTCCTCAGGAGGAAGTTAATGGCAGTGCTGAAATGAGTTCCTCAGGATGCCGTGAGCTTTACAAAAGCCTCTAACCATATTATCCTGCAGAACTTTTATTCTGATAACAGAGCATAAGTCTTTTCTGTTTTGCAGCATCTGAGTGAAAAACATAAACACAGTACACATTCTATAAAACTGGTGGAAACAGAACTATTTTTTAAATAAAGTTGCTTTCACTATACTATTGAAAGCAAGAGAGTCACCAAGTGAGTGTTGGTACACTGGTGCATTTCAGAATCTATTTTCCTGATGGAATTTTCAAGGGAAAAGTAAGCCTATACAGAGGGATTCATCTTGCATAAGGGTTGGGTTTACTTTGTGTCTCTGCATCTTCCATCTGAATTTTATACAAATATTATAAATATAATTAGCCTACAATTGTGATGCACAAGAATAGCCATTCAATTTGTCTTTCTTGTCAATTCAAAAGCAGAGAAATTATAAGGAAGAAAATTCTACCCAAATATAAACTTGCTTTTAGTGGGTTTTAAAATATTTTTATGTCATAGCATACTAACTACACAGAAATATTACTCTGTGCTTCTTTTAATTCCTATTGTTTTTTCATTATGCTTCGTACCCTTTCTTCAAGCAGGGACCCAGATATCAAATGAAGGGAGATGGTATATGATCTTAAAGCAAGGCTTTTAAAAATTGGGTGCCATATTTAGGCACCTATATATAAATGGCCTCTTTTTCAAAAGAACTGAGCACTCATCAGTTCCCATTGATTTCAACAGGACCTAGAATTGATCCAACCTCTGCAAATCAGGTCATTTTTATTTAGGCATGGGCATGTGAATATACCAGAACCACTTTGGGCATCTGTGTGTAAAAGCAACATTCAGAAGTTCTACTACAAGTTTTTTAGATAAAGATCATAATCTGCAAATGAACTCACAGTAGCACAAGAGTTTAAGCAGAGACCCTTCAGCTGTCACATTTCCTGTAACCCAAAGGGAGCTGGTGGGAATTCTGCTGCTGAGATCAACTTCTCTTCAGAGCTCTTCAAAATATAGAACTTTTCTATTTGTAAATAAAGTTAATCTGAATAATCTCATATATTTGTTTTCTTTCCTAACTAAAATAACCCACTTCTCAGTTTCCATTTCACTAGCTGCCTGCTGTGACACTAAAAAATTATGTTGGTTATGTAACAATGTGCTCTTTGTAGCTGAAGAATAAGAGAATAGTGACGGGGACTGGGACAGTGAAGTCCCCATGATATTTCAGCTTTAGCTGTTTAATGACAGCAGGTTGCAAATACACTTTGCTGAGCTGCAAGGAATTTGCTCCTTTATAGAACAGAATTAGACAGCTTCAAGGGAAAAAATACCCAAAACTACATGAACAAGAGGCATGAATGTAGTTTTTAAACGTAATTGTTGGAAATTAAAAGACCATACACTAGTTTCATGTGTGATTTCAGAGACAGAGAAATGAAGAAAATCAACCTCGTAATTTCATGGAAAATGTCAGATTTTCATTAGAAACCATAAAAATTACACACTCTTCTGAAAACTGATCTCATCAAAATTTCTGTATATTTAAAGGTACAAGTCTTAACAAATGTGCAGGGGCAAAGATCTCCCCAGTAGCACTGACTTAATCCAGTAAATTCACACAACACTGAGCTGTGTTCTATAAATACTGAAGCTCACATCTGGAAGCAACAAGGAGTTTGTGATGCACCCAAACTCTGACATCTCTACAGGGCTTATTGTCACATTACGTGAGAAAAGCTTCATAACCTCAAAGAAGCAGGGAGCCACAAGGGCCAGGGGAAGACTGGAGCCAGACTGCTCCCAAAGTTGCCCCAGTAGAGTATTAGTCTCCAAGTCTAGGCATGAAACCCATCAAGTCAAGACAACACAACTACAGCTTTTGACTCAGGGGTGGCTGCCTAGGTGTCATGGGACACACACATAAGGATGCAGGGGAAAAGCCAGCTCAGATACCTCTGTATCACTGTCCTCAGCAAATCTAATTCCAAATGAGTCTGCAATTTGATAGCCTTACAATCAGGTGAGTCGGGTATAAAAATAGCTGCAAGTGATGAACTCACATCAAGAATTTTCACATGTTTGTAAATACGAGATCACTCTGCACAAAATTTACAAGCCCCTCCCTATAGCACCCGAATGACTAATCCAAACCCACAACAATGAGGTCATCGCAGCACTCTGCAGATGCCTTTGCTCTTCAGGGACTTTGATGACTGTCCTTCATCACTCTGTTCTCCTCACCCTTTTTGACAGTTACGTATGTTGAAGTAAGCATTTTTGTAACATCTTTATTGTCCTTACAAGCTCACTGGATCTGAAATGTCTTTGCAATGAAAAAGCTTTGCAAACTGTGAAAAGGGAGAGAGTAAAGGAGTGAAGCCATTTTATTTCAAGCTGGCTACTAGCATGGATACTGCTGCTCATTTATGGAGGTGTTTTGGGATGAATGTCACTTGAGTGACAGCAACAGAGAAGCAGCAGCAGAAAAAATGTTGTCTTGTGACCCTGTATCTATGATTTGGAGGCTTGCATTAAGAACTCAGAAAAGTATTATAGCTCAAAGGCACATTCAAGGAGTGGTTAAAAGCTGGATGCAAATGCATTGTGAATGAATGGTGGAGAAACAAGGCATCTGTGATGACAAATCGATCTGCTCCTGTTCATTGAATTTATGCTGTAATGAGAAGTTCCAAAAAGGCAAAGGAAGCATTTGCAACCCGAGAAGCTACTGCTCCATATAATGCTGTCATTTTGTATTCTGTTTAAGTTAAAGTGCACCAGAGATGTTTTCCCTCTTCTACAGGCAAATAAATTTCACTGAGATGCAGAACATGCTGTACATAAACACAAAAAGCTAAAGTGTAAAAAATTTAAACAGCAGAGGAGTGTTGGGGAAGCTGTAGCCTGGTTCCACATTGAGGCTAACTGAAACACAAACTGCTGAGGCAGCTTGCAGACTTGCACTGAAGCAGAACTAAGTGTCCACAACCGTACAGAAATCTTTCCATGAGAGTTCAAAACACATATATCCTTGCATCATACTAGAAAAAACATATTTCAGTAGCTCCAGACAAAACACAGAATCCATTCAGATTAACATTGTTGTGGGAGTTGTGGTTTGTTTTGTTTTGCTGCACAATGTATACAGTACTTGCAAATTCTGTTCCTCATTTTTCCCTACTGTTAGTTAAAAAAATATTCCCTTGTTAGGTGTAATTGACAGTACTTTCACATACTCTTAGAAAAAGGCTGTGGTATCGTGTTTCTATTTTGAGGCTTCCTTGCACTTCCAATTCGTGCAAATTGCTGCCGTTGTGATTGTTCTGCTTATAAATAATTTCTGTATTGTATGTATACAGAATCTCATGATCACATTATTCTAAAGTCCCAAGTCTAAGGAGGCAACAGTTAATAATAAAATGAGAAAGTGATTCTGGAGTCCTGAAATAAATGTGGTTCATAAATAAAGGGATATGACAAAAAATTCAGATAACTTATCTACAAATGATGCTGGTATCAAGAAAACGCATATCTTTCTGACAATATTCTTATTCAATGCCTTTCTTTTTTCTTCTTTCCTTATAATTTACTAATATAAATTAATATAAATGTATCACTGATTTCCTGTCTGCTTTTCGTCTGGATGTTTTTTTGACCAGTGTTGGGAAAAACAAATGCCAGAAAGAGGTATTATAGAAGCTTTTAAATGGGGTTAATTTAAGAAAACCAAAGACTTTGGTTTTCTTAAAACTGTAGCTACATACAGATAGCTACAAGGAGAGCTCCTTTCCTATTCTGGGGCTGTACATAGTTAAATGGAGGGCCTTTCATAGTATTTAACATGTTCTTCCTGTTTTCTTCAAGACAACTGGTATGGATTACCATAAAATGAACTGGCTAAATGATGCAATGTAAAAAGAAAAAAAAAAAATTACACAAATACTCTTTTGGTTTTGAGCTTAGATCTTCTCCCTGATCTGCCTTACTGAGTGACTTGACAAACACCCACACTGCTGCAACCACAGGGGTGAATTCAGGTAAAAGAGGTCAAGATAGGCACTTCAAACTATTTTTTTTTTTTAAACAAAGCATACTCTCTGAACTACCACCAGCTACAGCTTTCCAGAAAGAGTCCTTCCATAATGCAGAGATACAATTCGTTTTTATTGGGGTTTTTATAGACCTATTATGTTCCTTACTACTTAGTTAAAGCAACTGATAATTCTTCTGTAAAGATCAAGCCTTATAAGCAAAAGGTTTATATTTTCATTCAAGTTCCTGATAAATGTATGAAAGAACACTAGACAACGCTAATTTTCTGAGTTATATGTTTCTAATTTTCAGTGTGTATTCAATAGGTTTGTCTCTACTAGATTGTTAATTAGTTCCCAGCTACCTGACTTCACAGTTTTACTCAAGACTGCCCATTTTCTTTTCATTTGTGTGCTTATTAGAAATATACATGTATCACTGATTTCCTGTTTCCTTTTTACATGGATAGTTTCTGACCAATTCAGGTCTCAATAGGTGTGAACTCATGATTTTCTGTGCATTCAGGAAGATGTTCTTGACAGGCTTTTTTGTTGTTGTCTTTTTTTTTTTATTGAGAATTAGCCTAACTTAAATGGACAGTCATGTTCATAATAGTGACAGAGTGCTTTCAAAGAGTAGTCTTACACAGGCCTAAATTGTGATCAGCTCATGTATGGAAAATACGCTAAAAGGCAATCACTCCAATGTGCACATTGACTGTTTTTCAGCTTCTATAATTCACTATTCAGAACAATGTCTGATATTGGGTTTGACCTGGTTTTTTTCCACACAGGACTTTCTGGTCTGAGACAGTTATTCTGAAATTCTGGTAAGGTTTTCTTGGTTATGCATTAAAGGAGAATCGCTGAGGTGAGGTGGCACCTCTGGAGACCACTTACTTCAAACCGTTGCTCAAAGCAGAGTCACTTACACCAGGTTACTCAGCTGTGCCCAATCAGGTTTTCAGTCTCTTCAAGGATGAAGACTTGATTGCTTCTCTAGGAAACCTGATCTATTACAGTTTAACATTACTATTCACAGGTTAATATATTCTGTTTAGTCTGGAGGAATCTGCTCAAATTGCAATTCACAGAATCACAGAATCAGGGAACATTAGGGAGGGACCCTGAAAGATCATCTAGTCCAATCCCCCTGCCAGGACAGGATCATCTAGATCAAGTCACACAGGAACATACCCAGGTGAGTTTTAAGTTTCTCCAGAGTAGGAGAATCCACGACCCACCCTGGGCAGCCCATTCCAGTGCTCCGTCACCCTCACTGTTCCTTCTCATATTTATGTGGATCCTCCATGTTTTCCAGCCCCTTGTCCTATCATTAGATGACACTGAGAAGAGCCTGGCTCTGTCCTCCTGACACCCACCCTTCATATATTTATAAACATTAGTGAGGTTACCCCTCAGCCTCCTTTCTTCCAAGCTAAAGAGACCCAGCTCCATCAGCCTTTCCTTACCAGGAGGATGTTCCACTCCCTTCATCATCTTTGTGGCTCTATGCTGAACTTTCTCAACCAACACACAAGAGTATGTTGGATCATAATGTGTATTGTTGTTTTATACTAATTAGGTTACTGCATTGTGAATCTTTGCAGCACCCACCCATGTGTGGAGCCTTTTTACTGCTAAGAGAAGGTATTTATTTTTTGATAACTTTTAATTTGGTGTTTTAATGAGAATAGTCTAAAGCAGCTTTAAGAACAAAAATTCAAATAAAAAATTGATAGTAGTTTGGATGTGGAATTTCAGTCCAGGAAATACCAGTTCAGACAATATTAACCCATATGAGATGTATCAAATAATTCCAACTGAAAACTTGTCTGATAATACAAATGTAAGCTGCTGTTCCTTATGAACTACCATTACAACCACATCTTTGAACCCTACCTATTCAGTTCAACAGGTGATAATCCTTGATACACAACCTGAAATTAAAATTAACTTCTTAAGAATAAAGATCTGGTGTTGAACTTGTCTAGTCAGGGTGTTTAAGTTTATTTGTGTCCTCAACCATTCAGAACAGGTAGTAATGAAATATACTTTCATTTTGATTCTCCAGTAAAATTTCTTATGTACAATTATGTTCTCTTTTGGTACCATTCAGTAACTCAAAAATGATCACAAAAGTTAGCCACTGAAGATTTAAGCTGTATTAAAAAAATCTTCTCAGGCGTATTCTGAAAAGCTGGCAAACAACTTTTTGTCTTTTGGAATTTAAATGGAAAACAAATCATAAAGCAAACGATATATAAGGTGGAGACCTGCTAAACTTATCTTTTCCCCATGCTTTTTTCTCAAATTTTACCCTATTGAAGGGATGGCATATAAAACCAAAAAGCAGATGACGCTGCTAGAAGGGAGACTGCAAGGAAGAAAAAGCAATTACCAAATCAAGTAAGAAGATATTCATTATGAGTTTAATTCCCCTTTCTTTGACATTTTCCCCTCAATTTAATTAGTCTTTCCTGAAGATTACAGTCTTAATGGTCTTCCTATGCAAAAGAAAACTTGCTCACCAAGGAAAATATGTCCAAAACACTTCCAATTCTGCTTCAGTGAGACTATATTCTATAAATAACCCCACGAAATCTATCACAATCTCAGCCTGCAAAGTCAACTTATTAAACCTGACGTCTCAATTATATCCAGCCGTGGCACAGTTCCTCTCTTATCTGTGAGATCTGGTACTTTACCTTACAGGCATCAGGAATGCTTCAGCTGTGAATGGTCAGTGTTTCCTATGAGAGACTTGAAGGAATGCTATCAATTTAGACTTAGCAGATGTCACAGACTGTGTAAGAGTACCCTGGACTTTATGAACCTTTGATTTTCAGCAAAATAGACTTTAACAAAAGGATAGATTTTTTTTTAAATTCAAAGTTTAAAATTGGTTATGTTATTAATGCTTACATGCTACTTCAGCACTTCATGCTCTTTGGTAGATTGTAATCCTTTTCAGGACAAGAGAGGAGTAGTGAAGTTTATCAAGCTCATTGAGAGCTTGATTCTCCAGACTTTTCCCAAGGAATATTTGCATTTCAAGAAGTCACAACTACATGTCTAGTAGTTTCTGTCCTTTTAAACCTTATAATCTAAAAGTGCACCTTGTAAGTGTCTCAATTTTAGTGTTTCCATTTCTACTGAGATTAGGAAAACCCTGAAGAATACAAGTTTCAGAGTCTCAAATGTAAATGAAACTATTTTTTCTCAGGGAGTATATTATTATCTCTGTGGGACATAATACCTCAATTTTAAATTCTTGTTAATAATTCTGTGTGTTCAGCTATGCAGTCATATTGGCACCTATAAGATATAGAAGGATTTATAAACGGGTGACAGGTAATAAAGACAAAATTACTTACAGAGCAGTTATTAATGCCCAGAATGTTCTCAGTTTTAGGCAAGCTAACCAGCTGTAACATTTTGTTGCTGCTGCTAAAATGAAGATGCTGCCTTGCTCACATTAATGGATCCAGCTGACCTGTCTACTCTACAACAGGTCAGTTACCAACCTATACAATGGTATCTGGGGCTGTTCCTGCCCAGATACAAGACTCTACACTTACCCTTGTTATACTTCATTACATTTCTCTCTGCCCAGCTCTCCAGCCTGTCCACGTCTCACTGAATGGCAGCACAGTCTGCTGGGGTGTTGGCAACACCACCCAGCTTGCTGACAGTGCCCCCTAATCCCTCATCCAAATCATTAATGAATAGATTGAACAGGACTGGGACCCTGCTAGATACAGGCCTCCAACTAGACTCTGGCCCATTGATCACCGCTCTCTGGTTTCTGTCCTGCAGCCAGTTCACAATCCACCTCACTACTTGATCATCTAGAACACACTGCCTCAGTTTGGCTGCAAGGATGCTGTGTGAGACTTTGTCAAATGCTTTACTGAAGTAAAGATAATAGACCACATCCACCACTCTGCCATCGTCTATGCACCTGGGTGTGCCCTCATAAAAGGCTATCGGGTTGGTCAAGCATGACTTCCCGTTGGTGAAGCCATGCTGACTGTCCCGAATGACCCTCCTGTTCTTGATGTGTGTTCCATCACCTTTCCTGGGATGGAAGTGATGCTGACTGGTCTATAGTTACCTGGGTCCTCCTTCTTAACCTTTTTGAAGATTGGAATGACATTTGCTATCCTCCAGTCTCTAGGTGTTCTCCTGATCTGCATGACTTAGAAAAGATGATGGAGAGTGGCTTAGCAATGACTTCCTCCGTCTCCCTTAGTATGCATGAATGCATCCCATCTGAGCCCATGGATTTGCGTACATTCGGTTTTCTCAACGTATCCCTAAGCACTCCACTCAAGCACTCCACTCAAGCACTTATTCCTAAGCACTCCACTTGGTTTTGTACCAAGCACTCCACTGAAGACTGTTAGGTTAGTCTTCAGTTAGTTAGGCAACTGTCCCTTACACTGGTCTTTCCAGAGTGCACCAAATACCTCCAGTTATAGTTTCACAGCCCTGTTAATATATTTGTCTTCCACAGATGCTAAAGCTGTAAGCATTACAGTAGTTTACCAAGAAGGCGGCTTGTCACTTCAGGCATTTTCCCTAGAAGTCCATTATGTCATGACCCAGTTATCTTCTCTCTGCATCTTCTCTTAAATTGTTCACAGAACACTCATTTTTGCTTGAACCCTCACAAGTCAAACACATCCTCATCTGTCTCTGTGAAGAAGTCTACATCTTAAGTAAGTTATGAACCAAGGCTTACATTTCACACTCAAACTATACACCTAGAGACCATCCAGAACATTACCATAAAGGTCTACAAATCACAACACTTGCTGGATTATTTGGATTCATGACATAGTTGAGAATATAGATGCTGCCCGTAGCATTTCCCTTCTAGAGCCTCACGGCAAAAGCCCCTGGTAGGGGAGGAAATCCACCAAGCAGTCTCTATAACCCATATGCACCATAATTATTCAGGAATGGAACAAAGGTGGGATTTTCACTGCTATTGTACTACCCAGCCAGAAACAGAAGAACAAACCAACCATCTTGCCACATGTCTCTGTTAATAATTTTACGTGCAGTCTCTGCATTTCAATAGCAGAATTTAATGCTGACTCTCCATAGCACTGTTCTTAGTTATCTGCATTATAACTGTCTACAACTGTCAGCAGTAAGAACAAAGCACAGATATACAAATCCATCTACTTCCTTGGCATCATCATTAAAGTAAACAAACATGCTGCGTCCAGTTCTGGAGCCCTTATTACAAGAAGGATGTGGACATGCTGGAATGTGTCCAGAGGAGGGCCACAAGGATGATCAGAGGGCTGGAGCACCTCTCCTATGAGGACAGACTGAGAGAGTTGGGGCTGTT
>JAOXOE010028681.1:0-15715 GCA_028565055.1 Phoeniculus purpureus
GGGGTTGGACTGGGTGATCTTTGGAGGTCCCTTCCCATTCCTAATGACTGGATCCAGGGGATGCTGCTGTGGCAGGGGGGTTGGACTGGGTGATCTTTGGAGGTCCCTTCCCATTCCTAATGACTGGATCCAGGGGATGCTGCTGTGGCAGGGATCCCCCTGCCACAGCAGGATCACCTAGACCAAGTCACACAGGAGGGTCAGGCTTGATGAGGCTCTGAACAACCTGACTGAGGTAGAGTTGTCCCTACAGCTCTAGGGAGGTTGGACTAGATGACCTCTAGAAGTCTCTGAAAGATCAGCCAGTCCAATCCCTCTGCCACAGCAGGATCCCCAAGGTCCAGTCACACAGGAACATGGCCAGGAGGATTTGAAACGTCTCCAGAGTAGGAGACTCCACAGCCCCCCTGGGCAGCCGTTTCCTTCACACAAGGTCTTTTAACATCCCAGGTGGTGCCTCCTGGATCTCCTGGAGTTTGCATCACATTCAGCTGATTAAATTCTGGTTGGAATCCTGACAGGATGAGCAGTGATGGTTTTGAGATAGGAAAGGGTAGGAAACTGGGTTTAGTGGCAGGGTGGGGCTGGGTTGATGGTTGGACTTGGTGATCTTGTAGGTGTCCTTCAACCTTGATGATTCAGTAATTGTGTGATTGAGGCTGGACAGGAGGGAAAAGTTGTTGATCTGAGGATCCCTGGAACAGGCTGCCCAGAGACAGGGCAGAGGCTCCATCCCTGGAGCCATTCAAGGTCAGGCTGGCTGGGGCTCTGGGCAACCTGGTCTGGTGAGAGATGGCCCTGCTTGGTGTAAGGGGTTGGACCAGATGCCCTTTGGGGGTCCCTTCCAACCCAACTCACTCAGCGATTCTGTGAACCAGGGGAAGAAGGAGAAGGAGGGGCAGGGGTAGGGCAAGGACCACAGAGCCTGCAGCAGCAGGAACCTACTTGTTAGGTCACGGGTTTGTTTGTATGTCAGTCCTTCACAGCTCCCAGCCGTCAGCCCCCGAAAACACCTCTGGCAGCTGCTTGACATTTAAAAGGCGACTGGTGGGAAAATGCCCACCTACTTCTCAGGCACCTCAGCTCCATCTGAGCCTCCTCGGTGACTCCTGCTCTGACACCGCTGGGGCTTGTCACCGCTCTGAAAACTCCTGCCGAGGCGATGGCCACGGAGCTGTCAGGGCCAGGGACAAAGGTGCTGGAAGGAGCAGAATTGAAAACTAGAGATAAAAAGAAATGGGGGGGGGAGTGGGGAAGTGGGAGGGAAAATAGAAGGGAGAATAGAAGGGAAAATAGAAGGGAAAATAGAAGGGAAAATAGAAGGGAAAATAGAAGGGAAAATAGAAGGAGAAAGAGAAGGGGAAACAGATGGAGAGAACAGAAAGAAAACCAGAAGAGCCTTCTCCTCTCGCCTCCGGTCTCGGCCGCAGGGGATCGATAGCCGGTCGAAGTCGCTCGGCCGGAGGAGATTTCATGTATACAAAAGGCGGCGGCTGACTTCGCCTTCCTCCTCTCGGCTCGTGTGTGACTGTCTTAGCGCCGGGATCGCGGCAGCGAACGGCGCTTAGGGGTGCTCCTGGAAGGCTCGGGGTAAGAGCAGGAGCTGAGTGAAGGCACTTGTGCGTCGAAACAAGACCTGAAGGTGTGGCTGAGGTCGCACCGTGGCCAGTGATAGCAGAGATCTGCTGTTGACTTTGGTGCCCTCTGGTTCCCTGGATCATCACCCCCTGCATGTCCCCCCCCAGCCAGGAGGTGTCTGTGGGTCGAGGAGGAAGGATCTGCAGAGCTCAGCTCAGGGTGGTGCTTGAGTCCCTACCCCTGGATGAGTTCAAAAGTCACTTAGATGTGGCTCGGGGGGATCTGGTTTGGGGGTGACCTTGTAGAGGAGGGTTGATGGTTGGACTTGATGATCCCAGGGGTCTTTTCCAACCTGAATGATTCTGTGAAACTCTGTGGTCCCTAAACAGCTACAGCTCTGGTCCCTCTGCTCCCTCACAGGAGCTGAGCTGCAGGCAGGTGGCTGCGGTTTGCTGGGGCCATCCCAGAGCAAAAATGATGAAACCCAAGAAAATGGGTTGAAGCCTCTGGCTGATTCGATCGGGATGGAAGGAACGACCAGGGAAGCTCCACGGAAAAGGAGGAGAAGGCTTGGGATCCCTTCACCAGGGTGATAGCAGGTAAATCCTGTCATGGGAAACCGGCTCTGTCATCCATCAGCGACTTCAGAACGACCTGGTTTCCACATGTGAGTTAAAAAACCAGTCAGAGGGCAGGAGGGAGGTTAAAGAGGCCCGAGAATGATGCAGAAGTGCCCCTGCTGGACCTGCAGATCCGGCTCCCATTTGAAAATCACCCTCCTTATGGCTCCCACGAAATCACCTTTTAATGCAGAGCCTCTAACAGCAGCATATAATCTTGTGGCTGATGCATGAGCCTGGAGACAGCTCCCTTTATTAAAGCCCTGGGTCCAGAGACACCTGCGTTGTGCTGAGCTCACGCCGGGCACCGAGCTCTGACACCAGGCAGCAAATTCAAGCTGCTGTTCCCTGGCCTCATCCCCCTGCAGCTGGGCAGCAGCAGCTCCAGCAGGTGCAGCCCTAACCTGCAGCTGGAGCTCTGACTCAGCCCCCTGAACCCACCTTCTCACCTCTCTGAGTCATTAAATAAACCCCACAAGCCACAGCCTCAGGATGTTGGGTGCATTTGGTTGTCTTGGGGCTGGGAGACAGGTTGGTGCTGCTCTGCTCCTGGGTCTGGGTCTGGTTTGAGCCTCAGTGTTGATGCTTTTGGTGCATCTCAGGGGTCTGGGGTGCTGGGCAGGGGGTCAGGGCTAACAGGCAAGATGTGATTTTAGCTGTCTGAAAGGAGCTCTGGGAAGGTAAGGACTTGGCTTGAAGGGTGAGGAGAGGGTGGACCTTGTTTGTTCGCGTCGGCTCCGACGCCGCGGTGCAGCGATGGATGAGTCAAGGCCAAAGTCTGGGGGATGACTGTCAGCCTCCGGGTTACTCGCTCCTTTGTGGCCTCCCAGTTGCACATCGGGCTGACCCGGCTCAAGCCTTTGGAATGTGGTGGGAGGATGGGAGAAGCTCCTGGTGCAGCTACTTAAGGGCTTCAGACAGCTTTGAGCACACAAGTCCTGTTGAGAGCAGTGGCAGGAGAAACCCTGCTGGAGCAGGGGCTGTATTCCACGGGGGCTTCTCCCTGCCCTTGAGCACCGGGTGTTTTTCCACCTCCTCCATGCCCTCAAAGCCAGAGCATCTCGGGGTCTCTTGGGGCCGGGGTAGGACGGAGCCGGCGCAGGCTGGAGCAGCTCTGTTCAGTGTTCCCTGGGCTCATTAGCCAGGTTGTGTAAGGAGGTGCAGTACTGCTGAGCTCCAGATTGCACCTCTCCGTTTCCTACCTGGCACAGCAACAGCAGCAGCGGATGAGCCAGGCAGCTGCAAACAAGTGGAAGAGCATCGCTTCCTCGGAGCACAACTCAAGCGAGGAGACACTGGGGTTCCATCTGACTAAGCAGAAGCCGGTGGGGGAGCTCCGGGTGCCGCTGCCTGATGCAGCCGCGTGACATCGACCAGCCCGGAGCTCCACGGAGCTTTTGAGGGCACCCCCCCTTGCAGTGTGTTTTGCAACAAGCTGTGATTTATGGGATGTCTGTGGAGCGCCTGGGCCCTTTGTGATAACGGAGGAGAGTCTTCTCGGAACGCAGGGAATAGGCTCTTCAGCCCTGGAGGTCCTTCGTGTGTCCCCGCGCCACCTCTGCATCCCAGCTGACAGTCGGATGCTGCTCATCACCCCCTCTCTGGCAGCAGATCGGGTCGGATGGCTACAAGCTGATCCCCTCATCTCAGCAGGGCAGGTGTGGTCCTGCCCTTCTGCTGCTGACACATCCTCCCCTGGTGCTGCTCCTGCCACCTTTTGCTGAATGTCATCGGATCGGCGTCTTCCGAGCGATTAACTCGCTCTCAGCCCCTCGGTATGAACCACACACCCTGCCAGGAGCTGTGAGCCTGGGAGACGGGGTCTGCAGCCAGAGTGTGGGAACAGCTCAGTCTGGAGCTCAACCCTAACCTGCTCGCTTCCCAATCCTCAAAAGTTTGATCCATGAGGTGCAGAAGACCTGGCAAAGTGCAAGCAGGTGGACAACCAGCTGGAGAGGAGAGCTCTTTCCGTGTAAAGCACCGGTCTGCGATGGGCCCTCTGATCCAGCAGCTCTAGGGAGGTTCTCCTTCCTCTCTACTCTGCCCTGGGGAGGACTGGAGGGTCGCGTCCAGTTCTGGGCTCCCCAGTTAAAGACAGACAGGGATCTACTGGAGAGAGTCCAACAGAGAGCTGTGAGGATGATGAAGGGACTCAAACATCTCCCCTGTGAGCAAAGGCTGAGAGAGCTGGGGCTGTTTAGGCTGGAGAAGAGAAGGCTGAGAGGGACCTCACTGCTGTCTGTAAATAGCTGAGGAAGGGGCCAGGCTCTTCTCGGTGGTGCCCAGTAACAGGACAAGGAGTAATGGGGATAAGCTGGAACAGAGCAAGTTCCACCTTAACAGGAGGAGAAACCTTTTCCCTGTGAGGGTGATGGAGCCCTGGCCCAGGCTGCCCTGAGAGGTCATGGAGTCTCCTGCTCTAGACACTTTCAAACCCCCCTGGATGTTCCTGTGGGACCTGATCTAGGGGATCCTGCTCTGGCAGCGGGGGTTGGACTGGATGATCTCTTCCAGCTCTGAAAGTTCTATGGTTCTATGAGCACTGGACCCTGGAGCTTCCCTCTGCTCTCCAGTCTGAGTCTCAGCACCGGCTGCGTGAGAGCTGAAGTTCCTCCTCTCCTACCTCCCAGAGCTCCCAGTTCCAAGGCTGGGAGGACTTTGTAGGCTGAAATGGAAAGAGCCCTGGGCAAGTTTGGGGAAAAGCTTTGGAAACAGCCCATTGCCGCAGCATTAAAGGCTGAGCACAGTTTGCCTTGGGCAAGTACATGCAGCCTTCCCTGGATCCTCGAAGCCTCCTTTTTCCAGCACAGATGCTGCCGGGTGCCATCACTTCACCCATCAGTCCTGCAGGAGGGGAGCCCCAGTGCACTGGCTGCACGTGTCCGTCTGTCCCACCGTGCTACAGAGCCCATGGGCTGCCCTCGAGGCCATCACGGATGGGGTGGCTTGTGCCGAAGTGATGGTTGGAGAAACCATCCGACAAGTTGAAGCCACAGCGCTCCGAGACCAGTGTAGATGACTTTGCTTCTCCCCTACCAACCAGCTAGAAAAGGAGCAACTACCACCTCCCTCCAGTGCTTGCCAGCTCCTACAAAGGTACCTGAGGGTCCAAGGCCTCGGTGCTGACTGGTCCCATTAACTCCACCTCTCATCCCACACCTACAACACCAGGGCTTGTGAAGCTCAGAGCATCCTGAGCATCCCTGGCTTCAGAGATGCAGAGCTTGGGGCAGCATCAGCACTTGCGACTGGATCTAGGTGGGGATTGGATTGGATGATCTTTTGAGGTCCCTTCCAACCCCTAATGTTCTGTGATGCTGTGATGTTGCTGCAGCTCCCCATCAGACACCCACCGGTCTGACCAGAGGGCACCATGTGCCAGCAGCTCAGACCCTTTGTGTCTTGGCTAAGAAATCTTTGAGGGTTGTTTCCTTTCTGAATCATAGAATCCCAGGGTTGGATGGCAGCTCAGAGACCATCCAGTGCCAAGCCCCTGCCATGGGCAGCACCACCTCTCACCGGACCAGGGTGCCCACAGCCCCATCCAGCCTGGCCTTGGACACAGCCAGGGATGGAGCAGCCGCAGCCTGTTCCAGGGCCTCAGCACCCTCTCTCTCAAGAATTTCCCCCTAAGATCCAATCTAAATCTTCCAGCTTCAAGCATCAGATGCCGCCATCCCTCCACATCTGGATCCGGGGGGTGCTGGTTCACACACCACCCCCCCCCCCATTTCCCTCCTCCGAGCTGCCCAGGGACCCAGATCTAGGATCTTTTGAACCGAAGCGAAGGGACGAGTCGAGGCTCCTGCAGCCTTGGGGGTGCTCCTCGCTCTCCCCTTCCCCTGCAGCTGCTCTGGAGCTCGGCCTTGCCCTGCTGCAGCCGCCGTGTCTGCGCCTGCTCGTCCATCTCCGGCGGTCGGGACGGGCTGTGTCAGGAGCTCGGCTGGGCTTTGCAGCGCTGCTCGAGCTCAGCCTGGAGGGGAGCAGAAGGACCGGAGGGGAAGGTGTCCCTGCTCCCAGCACAAGCCCACGAGGCTTCTCCAAGCCAGCAGCACCCCAGGAAGCCAGGGGAGGACCCTGGGGAGTCCCTTGCCCAGCCTATCCCCCTCCCCGTTGGCTAGAACTGCAACCCCCGGTGCTTTACCCTGTTGCCCGCCGCTCTCCTTGTGCCTGCGGTTGTGTGCGGTGCCGCTTCCCTCTGAGGGGCTTCGGGGGGTTCTGGTGGATCAGGGAGCCACTGCAAGGATGAGCCTGGGGCAGTGGCCAGGCTCAGGTGTGGGATGCAGGAGGAGCCCTGCGGTCAGGAGCAGCTTTTCTCCCCGCACCCATCGACGCGGTGCCTGTGACAGCCTCATCCCTCCCTCCCTGCTCCATCTCCCCGTTGCACCCGCAGAAGCACCTGCAGCCAGCCAGCCCCGCCGTGTCCTGCACGGACGGAGGACCTCTGCCACCAGTGCTGGGAAATGGTGGAGCAGAGGGCTGCCTGGATGCTCCAAGCTGCAAAGCAGAACCTCCAGGTGGTTTAAACCTACCTGAGGAACCATCGGCTGACGTGTCCTCCCCTCCCTGCTGTCTTCCAGGCACAAGCCGTCACCCTCACGGTAGCCCAGGCCTTCAAAATCGCCTTTGAGTTCTGGCAAGCGGCTAAGGAAGGTCAGTAGGGTTCTCTCCCACTACTTCTTCTTTCCTTGAAGGGTCAAGGGGTGACTTTGGCGTTTTCCCAGCTTTCAGCTGCTTTTCCCCATCGTTCTCCAAAAATTCCCAGCCTGACGCGAGGGTTGATCCCAACCTCTGGAGGGATTTGAGGTTCTTCCAGCTCTGTGAACTGGGATGGATTTTGGTCACACTGTGGTCACACAGGTGGGGTGGGAAGGACCTGCTGCTCGTCTGTGGGACCTCAGAGCCTTGATGCTGTCGGGAGTTTTGCTTTTGCTTTCCATGGGGTTAGAAAACGCACCTGGAGCTTGGGCTGCTGGTGGCCCGTCCCACCTCCATCCCACCTCCCTAATTGCTGATGCCCTGCAGGCAGTGACAGAGTCTCCTCCTTTTGCAGAGAAGGAGAAGCGGGAAAGGTCCATCTTGGAAGGAGAAGGGATGAGCAACCCCGGTTCAGAAGCTCCTGCCCAGCCCAACCCCAGTAAGTGACCATCTGCAGAGCTTTGCTTCAGGCTCGGGGATGGGGAGCAGCCCGAGGTCTGTGGGGTTCTTCTTTCTCAGGATCCCGGGATGACTTCAAAGACCAGAGAGGAGCAAACACTTTCTGTTGGAGATGTTACCCCCAGCAGAGCACTTGGGGACGGGGCGGCTGCTTGCCGGCTCCTTCTGTGGCCACTCTGAGTGTGTGTTCTGTAGTCGGGGAGATCTGGAGCTCTGGTTTAGTGGTGGGTTGGGACAGCTGGACTCGATGATCTTAAAGGTCTTTTCCAACGTAGACAATTCCATGATCCTGTCCCCGACTCCAGTGTCTTATGCAGCCCCTCCTGCCGCTGCTGCCACCCTAAATCTCTGCCTCTACCTCAGACAAACTGGTGCTAGAGTCCTCCTGAGCTTAGCAAGGACCCCCACATCCCACCTCTGACTTGAGGTGTGTCTCAGACCCCAAATGCTTGCTGTCCCATGGGCTGAAGGACATCCAGGAGCCTCTCAGCCTCCAGCTCCCTTGAAGCAGGAGAGAAGCCTCAAAAGAAAGTGATTCCTGAGGAGCCCCCTCAGAATTCCATCGTGGCCTCTGAAACGCAGGACGCGTAGCCGGGGAGAAGTGGGACAACAGGCGGATCCCTCTGCCTCGCTGGCCTTGGAGATAAGAGGATTTGGCATGGAGGAGAGCAGCGTTAAGCTGGGCTCCCTTCCAGGCCAGCACAGCTCGGCACAGCCCAGCGCTGGAGGAATCGGTCACAGGTGGTGGCACTTGGGGGTCAGCAGTGCCTGGGGCTGCCAGGGGTGTCCGGCAGGGGATGAGGTGTCCTTGTATGGGGATGTCCTGGAGATGGGATTTCCTAGGATAAGGATGTCCTAGAGATGGAAAGTCCTAAAGATGGGAAGTCCTGGAGATGGAAGGTCCTAAGGATGGGGTGTTCTGGGGCTGGGATTTCCTAGGATAAGGATGTCCTAGAGATGGAAAGTCCTAAAGATGGGATGTCATGGAGATAGGATGTCCTACAGATGAGATGTCCTGGGGCTGGGATGGCCTGGGATAAGGATGTCTTGAAAATGAGGTGTCCTAGGATTGGGATGTCCTTGAGATGGATGTTCTGGAGATGGAATGTCCTAGGATTGAGATGTCCTGGAGATGGAATGTCCTAGGATTGAGATGTCCTGGAGATGGGATGTTCTGGGATTGAGATGTCATGGAGATGAAATGTCCTGGGATAAGTGATGTCCTGGGATTGGGATGCCATGGGGATGGGATGTTCCAGGATTCATATGTGTCAGCTGAGGCTGATCCTGACTCATCCTGACCATAAGTGGCACCCAGGAGCTTCCCCTGATGGCTGCTGCAGGGATGAACCAGCTGATCCCCCTGCTGCATCCCTGTCAAGAGGGTACTGGGTGCCCAATCTGAGCATCAAGCTCAAACCACAGCCCCTGTTGGGGTGGTGCAGCTCCTCCCCGCTAAAATGTGGGGCCATCCTGAAGGAATCTGATGCAACCCTTCGACTCCCCTCCTTGACTACAGCAGAACGCTTTGGCTTCGTGCCATCTCTGTTTCCCCTGCCCTACCTCATTCCCTCTCCCCTCTGTTCACAGCAGCAGCCACGGGCAACCTGCTGGATTTGGAAGACCCTGCCAAATCCCCCCTGAACAGCAGCAGCAGCAGCACAGACTCCCCCCACTTGGACAACAGCTCGTTTGGACCCAGCTCCTCCGTCAACAACAACGTGGTGTGGGTGAGTGTGAGCTGCCGAGCCCCCTCCTCTTGAGATGGGATCCTCCAGGTCCCATCTCGGGGCTCTTTCATGGCCAGACCCCTCTCCAGGAGCTGCGGGGTTGCAGAGAGGTTGAGCCCAGGTGGGTTTTTACTGTCCTCCTGGAACGGATCGATTAACGTTCAAGTACCTGCTGCCCTTTCGAAGGCTTCTGGAAATAAATGGAGGGGATGGGGAGGCTCCGGGAGAGGCGCCGCTGCCGGGTAATTGAATATTAGTCACTCCCGAGGAGCAGCATCGCTCAGCGGGTTGTCACTTAATTGAGGGACCACCTAACTGCTCTGCTCAGGGGAGAAATCATTATGCCCGTGGCTGTTGTTTACTGTTCGCTAGGACCTGGTTGTATTTATGGTCATTATTACTCTTAGGCTCCCCGTGCTCTCGTTTGGGGCTCCAACGAGCGCCGATGGCTTCTCTCAGCCCTCTGCCTTAATTGCTTCATCGACTGCTAATAGGGATGGAACAACCGAGACCAGGTGCCTGGGTTTGCATCCAGCACGGAGCCTCCTCGGTGCCCCAGAGCTCCAGCACCAAGCGGGCTGGGGCTGATCTCTGCTGGCTGTGGGACCTGTCCCTGCCCTCACTGGAAACCCAATGAGTTTGGGAGAATTGAAGGATAAAGGGTTTTGCCTGGAGGCTGCTGGGTCTGAGCCTGAGGCTTTTCAGGTTAAACCTGAAGATCAGCTCTAAGTCACTTCAAATCCTGCAGGCTTATCCCTCCCGACTTGCAGAGGTCTCATGCTCGACGTAGTCCTGGGAGCCTGTAAGAGCCTCACACGGGTCTGGGAGTAGTTGGAGCTGGCCGTGGCAAAGCCCTCACAAAGAGCCCATCTTCCCACACTGGGAAACTTTATCCCACAAGCAACTCAAACCCTGAGAAACCTTCAAAGCAGATCAGAGAGAAGGGATCCCAGAGCTGCTTCCCAGCACCGCAGGTCCCTGCTGTGATGCTTTCGAGGTTCTTCTTCTTCTAGGAAAGCCCCAAGGGACACCCAGGGCGTCTCACTGAGCTCTCCTCGTAGTAGGAACCTGCAGCACTGCTGGAGCGGGAAGAGCTGAGGGCTGTGGTTCACCACAGAGGGGGATGTGGGCCAGCTGATGGGCAGGCAGTGGGGCAGAGTGAGCCAGGTTTGGAGATGATGGGGAAGGACCAAGCCCCTACCCCATCCCTGGGCTGCAGGGAGAGCTCAGCATCCCCAACCTGAGCTCGGGATCAGCCGTGGGGAAGCCTGACCCACCTGGAGTTCTGCTTCTAACCCTGAGGCTTGTGCAGAGAGTGAGCTAAAACCTACCCCAGGAGGCAGATTGCTGAGGGGAGCGTTGCTGTAGGCACTTGAAAGTCAATATCTAGAGATACAGATACAGAGATGAATTTTGTCTGCTGTGCCGGAGCGCCGAGCCGGGTCTCTAAATACCCTTCTGTGCCTTCTCTTAGCAACTGCTTCTCTTTTTTATCTCTTTAACAAAGGAAATGGATGATGGTCTCGACGAGGCGTTTTCAAGGTAATTCTAATAACTCCCTCTACAAGTTCACACCGCTGGGGACCAGCCCCGCAGCCTTGCCCGGTGCCTGGCTGGTAATAAAGCTCCTGATCTAATCAGCCGCCGCGATCTGACCTAGGCAGCCGCCCTGTCAGCGCCTCGGCTGTTAATTGAAAGATGGGCTTTGGGGCTGCCTGATAAGGCAAACGTTTTGACAACCTCTTAAAGATGGAGAGAGGCTCTGTGTGATAGGGAATTTAATTCCCTCGAGCAGTTGGTCTGTCCCTTCCTGCAAACCACTGGGGTGGTTTGAGGATTTTTCCAGCTGTTGGGGCTGCTGGTCCCAGCTTCTAGCAGAAGGGGACTTTATCCTTCCTTGCTCCTCTGTGAGGTTTGGAGTAGCCCTGGGACTCTTTGCATCTGTCTCCAGACCAGCATCAGCAGCTGAGGGCAGCCTCCCTGCTCCAACGCTCTCTGTTGCACTGTGGCTGCACCAGGGCAGCTCAAACCGCCAGAGCTGCAGAGAATCATGGAATCATCAAGGCTGGAAAAGACCTTCAAGAACATCCAGTCAAACTGCCCACCCTGCAAGCCCTAACCCAGCTCCCCAACCCCCCGGCTGCCCGGTTGTTGAAGCCCTCTAGGGACAGTGCCTCCACCCCCTCCCTGGGCAGCCTGTTCCTCCCCACGTTTTCTGGGAAGAAGTTTTCCCTAAGATCCAGCCTGACCCTCCCCTGGCACAACCTGACCCCCTGTCCTCTGGTCCTGTCGCCAGCCCCTGGAGAGAAGAGGCCACCCCCTTAGAATCATAGAATCATTAGGGATTGGAAGGGACCTCAAAAGATCATCCAGTCCAATCCCCCTGCCACCCTTCCTCACTCCAGCCTCTCTCCAGGCTTCGTTCACTCCCCAGTCCAGATGAAGAACCTCCCTGCACATCCAGCGACGTTAAACAAAACCTGGGAGCTGCTGGAAGAGGGAGTGAGGCTGCAGCAGGGCTGAGCCCACTGCCATCGCCTCCCTGAGAGCCGATCGGCTCTGCTGGGGCTCACAGCAGGTCCGTTGGGTTGGGTGGCCTCCTTAGATCCCTCAGCCCTAAGGAAGCCCTTCAGTGTCTCATTTGGCTCTCAGGAATGACGGTTGAACACTGGAACGGGAAGGCACCCCTGGAGATACTCAAGGGGAGGCTGGACAAGGCTCTGGGCAACCTGATCTAGCTGAGGATGTTCCTGCTCACTGCAGGGGTGGGGGGGTTGGACTAGATGCCCTTTGGAGATCCCTTCCAGCCCAGGTGATTCTATGATTCACAGCCTCCCCTTCCACAGTAGCTCTGTCCCAAAGTGCTCCTGGTAACGGGGCTGCTCGAGTTCCTCTCTCAGCACCATCCATCTCGCACTCCCTGCCCCGCTTGAGGAGCAGATGTTGTTGGTTGCAGCCCTTTGTTTTCGCGTTGCTGGCGGCTGAGCAGTCGCATCACCCCCTGGCCATGGGGTGACTCAGTGCTTGGACTGCTCCTCCACCCCGGCAGATGCTTCTGCAGCCGCCGCCAATGACCCTTTCCCTGCTTCACTGAAGTCCACGCGTGTAGCTCCTCTGGTCTGAGGCTCCTCCAGCTGGATGAACCAGCAAATACTGGAGTCAAGCTCTGCCCCCGGGGGGAGGCGATGCTGCGGGTTCACGGAGGTGTCTGACAAGACGGCAGCAGACTGGGGCTGGTGGGGCTTTGCAGAAGGGCTGAGGTGAAGAGCTTGTAAAGCTGATCCCGCGGCATCTCGGGCATCGCCCGGGTCCTGCCTGTGCCTTAACCCAAGGAGTCAAACACTAGGGCTGGGGAGAGCAGCACAGGCTCCCCGACAAGCAGAGCCGCTGCAACGAGGCGGCTCCTTTGGCCAGCAGAGATAAGATCCAGCTCTGCACCCGCCAGCGAGAGCTTGGTGGAGGCAAACAGCCCCGCTTCTGCCAGACGGTTAATACAGAGGGGGTCCAGACTGCAGATTCCCTGGATGCCTGTAGGGGAAATGTTCGGATAAACCAGCAGCAGAGCTGCAACAGGCTCCAGGGAGCTGCTGATGTTCTGCCAGCCCCGAATTGTTTCATTCTGGTGACTGGTCTAGGTGGTCCTGCTGTGGCAGGGGGATTGGACTAGATGGTTCTTGGAGGTCCCTTCCAATCCCTAATGATTCTATGGTGGTGGATTTGGAGACGTGGAGCTGCAGGTGGGGTTCGCATTAGGGATGCATCGAGCATCCCGGGCTCTAAGCCACCCGGGTCTGTGCTTTGACTTGCTTCTCCTCCCCTTCCTAGACTGGCTCAGTCAAGAACGAACCCTCACGTCCTCGATACGGGTCTGACGGCTCAAGACATCCAGAGCGCGGAGACGCTCTCGCCTGTCGACTGGAACAAGATGGACCCCAGCGCGGGCGACAAGGACGATCTCTTCATGTTTTGAGGTCAAACGCGGCCGAGGGCTGACAAGTCACCGCTACGAGCCTGCGGGCTGGGTCCCGTCGTCGCGGGCGCCGTTCGCCGAGCCGGAGGACGTTGCGGCGCCGATCTAGACCAAAGCTGTAGAGATCTCGTGCGGACGATGTTGTACTTTGCTTTTACCCAAACCCCGCGGCGCCCTCGAGCCTGTTTGTTGGCAGCCGTTCGGGCTGACGTCCCTTGTTGCGGGGTGTGTGGGGCATCCGCAGCGTTGCGTGGCCACGGGCCACGGAAGACCCTCCAGCAGTGCCTGTTCCTCTCCGACTGTGCAGCACCAAAGGCTCCCCGCTCGACCTGTCCCACGCGAAGGTCCTTCCTGCGGGCGCCAGCTGCTCTGAAGCCGCCGGTCCTCGAACTAACTCAGCACCTGCCCGCGCGGAGGGAGGAGGTTTGCAGCAGCGGCTCAGCGGGGTTGGAACCCGGAGGCAGCTCTTGAGCGGTTGAACATCGGGGAGCCCCTCGCAGCTGCCAGTCACCCCGCTGAGCCCCGGCTCTTTCCTCAGCACCTCCGTGTGCGGGAGCTGACGCGTCTCTACCCAAAGACTCCGTGAAGTTTTGCACTTTAGAGCTCGAGCTGAGAGCGATGGGCTCGGTCGTCAAGGCGAGCAGTGCCTCTGACTTCTCCTCAGAAGCTACGTAGCCAAAAATGAACCCACCCCAACACCCTCCGACCTGGCAGTGCTGCAGATCCGTTTCAACACCAGCTTCGAGTCGCGATGCAGCTCGACAGACTCAGCGGCTCCGTTGCACTCCTGGCTCTCCAAGGGGAACCTCCGAGGAGCAGCAGTTTGTTGTGATGAACCCAACAACACGACGGGTCTGCGCTGGGAGCTCTCTCCTGGTCTAGCTCAGCTTGTGCCTGTTTGGGTTTCTCAGGGCCACCCAGGCAGACAAGAACCAGGAGACAGAGAAGAGAGAGGAGAGAGAAAATTAGAGAGAGATAGAGGCGGGGAGAGAGAAAGTCAGTTGTCTTTCACTGGGTCAGGGCACCAAGACGGGGAGTCCGGATGCCCGGGAGAGAGACCTCCCTTCCACGTTCCAGATGTTCTTCAGGGCAAACCAGATGATGGGAAGGGCTGTCCAGCTGCCCCTGGACTGGGAAATGAAGGGGGTCTGTCCTGCGACAAGGGTGCTGGGCTGCACCTGCCCTGTTGGCTGCCACAGACCCCTCTGGTGGCTACTCACTCGATGGACCCCCGATGGAATTGGATTGGGCGACGTTGATATGAGAAGGACCTTCTTCGCGGTGAAGGGGACAGAGCCCTGGAAGGGGCTGCCCAGGGTGGGTTGTGGAGTCTCCTTCTCTGGTTTAAGATGGAACATAGGAGGTTCCACATAAATATAAGAAGGAGCTTCTTCCCAGTGAGGGTGATGGAGCACTGGGACAGGCTGCCCAGGGGGGTTGTGGAGTCTCCTTCTCTGGAGACTTTTAGAACCCACCTGGCCATGTTCCTGTGTGACTGGATCTAGGGGATCCTGCTGTGGCAGAGGGATTGGACTGGATGGTCTGTTGAGGTCCCTTCCAATCCCTAATGTGCTGTGATACCTGGATGTTCCATTAGCATGAGGTGCCCCTTCCAGCAGGATCCCCACCCTTGTCCCTGACAGTGAGGCAGGGGAAGCTCTTCATCCACTCCTGGAATGGGCCATAACTAATGGAGGTCTAAAGCGTCTGCTGATTAAAAGATTAAGTTTAATGACCCTAAAGAGTCGCCCTGGCAGTTTGCAGCGGCCGCACGTGCAGTTGTACTGATCTGGTTTATAGATTTGGAACCTGGGTTTGAAGTGCTAATCCATCCCCCCGATAGCTCTTTATAACTCACTCTCCTACAACTGCTTGCAGGAAGGAAGAGGGAACAAAAACCCCGACAACAAGAAAAAGCTCTTTGTCAGCCCCGAGAATTTATTAGGGAGCAGCTGAGCGACTCCAAGGTCGATTTGGGGGTGGTTTTTGTTCTGCTGATGAGGTAGCAAGGGCTGGTGGAGCGGGCTCCTCGCCTCTTCCGATGGACGTGAGCTCGGTTTACCCTGCGACACTCAGCTCAGAGTGATTTTTACCATCTGGAAGCTCCTGTGCTCATGAGTGACTGGATCCTACGTGCAGCATCGGGCTCTCCCACGGCTGCAGAGCCATGAACCCGCTGCGGTCACGCTGGTGTCGCCAACACCTTGTCCCAGCCTCAAGGAGGTAGGGGTCGCCCTAGGAAGGAGCTTGGGCTGTAGGATTTCTCTGTGCATTGACCTTTCTCCCTTTCTAGAGGCTCTAGGAGCACATCCTGAAGCGCCTGATGCTCTCTGGCTGTGTGTATAGGGGGTTTTTCTGCTGTGCTGAGGACAATAAAGGTTCTACCTGGTTTTGGACTGGCTGTGCTGGGTGGCTTCGTGTTTACCAGGGTGATGTTATCAGGGAGGAGATGTTGTGATTCTGGGAGCTGGGTGTCTTGAGCTTGGAAAAAGGGGGACTGACGGGGGGACCCCGTTAGTGTTGATGGTTGGCAGGTCCAGAGAGGTTCCCCTCCCGCTGTGCTCTGCCCTGGGGAGACCACATCTGGAATCTTGTGTCCAGTTCTGGGCCCCTCAGCTCCAGAAGGACACAGAGCTGCTGGAGAGAGCCCAGTGCAGAGC
>JAOXOE010028682.1:0-15711 GCA_028565055.1 Phoeniculus purpureus
GCTGGTGGATCTGGTTTGGGGGGGTGACCGTGTAGAGTAGGGTGGATGGTTGGACTCGATGATCCTGGGGGTCTTTTCCAACCTGAATGATTCTGTGATTCTATGGTTTACAGACAAGGCTGGCTGTGTTGTTCTTGCTTCTTCCTTTCCAACTGGCAGTGTGTACAGGTGATTTCTAGGCCAACTCCAGTGTGATAAGGGAGGGAAACTAGCTTCAATCTATTCTCCTTCCTCTTTTGTCTGGGATTCAAGTGACTTCCATGGAGCACATCACTTTTCCCAAGTGATTCCTCTGACAACCTGTTGGACACAGTGATGGCTTCACGTGCTTTCTCTGCATAACTTCTAAGAGCTGCCAGAGGAGCCCTGCAGCAGGGTGAGCCTGATGGCTTCCCCAGACAGCTGTTAGCATCTGTGCCCTGAGTTGGAGGGCTGGTGGGTGGAAAGGACAAGGAAAAATGTAAAGCAAGCTTGCGGGTGGCTTCTGCTTGTGGCTAGGGGTTCTTGTTTTGGAGGAAGTTGGTTGAGATTTCTCACCTGCTTCTTCCTCTTTGTGTTGCAGACTTTCTGTTCAGAGTAAGTGTGGGTGGAGGGGATGATCTACTCCAGAGCAGTTGACTGCTGTCTCAGTGGAACTTAGGGGTGTTTGAGAGGGCTCTCCATTATTTCACCACAACAGGACTCAGGAGCTCAGCGACAGCCTTTCAGAGCATCATTTAGCCACGCTGGGCACCGACAGAACAGATTTCCCTTGCCAGCTCTATCAAAGGTTGCTTATCTCCCAGCATGGCTGAGGTGGTGACTGTCATCACTGGAGACCCTCACTGGTAGGGTCTGTCCTCACTAGAAGCTGGAGTGGTGAATTATCCTCTCTGGAAAGCATCTGCTGTAGAAATTGCTTGAACAACGCACCTTAAAAGAGAAGCAATTGGTGGCTGAGGGTGGGATCTCTTCTACCAAAGGATCTTTCTGAGGGCAGTGGTGCTTCTGCAGTGGTTCTGTGTGGCTGTGCTGAGTACCTGGCAGAAGATCTATCACAGTGGCCATGGAGGCTGAGATTGCGATGTAGATGGAGAGGTGTGGGGTAATTGACTTGGACTTGAATGGAGTGTCCAGCTGTCTTCCAGTAAGAGGAGAGTGTCTTGTGTTGGGTAACACTGGTGTTAACTGGCTGCTTCTGTGTTTCTGACTCTGAAGCTCTATGCTGAACTTGCATAACATATAGCTAATTCTGTTTGATTCTCTCCTTCTCCCAAACTCTTCCCCTCTGCTCTCCAGTCCCATCTATCCAACAGGCTCCTTGGATCCGCTTTGGTTGACGTCGGCACTGCAGGTTCCTCCCCAGGAGCAGCAGCGAGGACTGCTCTCTCTGTCCAGCAGTTAAGGTTGCCCTGTGCTCCTCCTGGTTTGTCTGACCTCTCCCCTTCATCCCTTGTGTCTTGTGAGACCTGTAGGTTCCATGCTAAAGTCAACCCCTTCTTCCACCTTCAGGGGTCAGGTGGGAAACTCTTGGATGCCAAACACAAGCCCAGGCCTAGCTCTTGAAGTAGCTTTTTCTGAGAGACTGTTAGAGCTTTGCATTTTCAAAGGGTATTTACCTGTCAGGAAGTGCTTAAACATCAGATGGGGAGCAGGAAGAGCAGAGTAAAACACTTAAGGTAGGTGCAGTTCTAAGAAGGAAGATTTCCAGTGGAGTTGGGAGAGTTGGCGGATTACAGAATCCCAGAGTGATTGCAGCTGGAAGAGCCCTTGGAGCTCAGCCAGCCCAGCCCCTAACATCACCCCAGCAGCCAGACCAGGGTACTGAGGGCCACAGCCAGGCTGCCCTTCAACACCTCCAGGGGTGGGGACTCCACCACTACCCTGAGCAGTCCAGTCCAGGCTCTAATGACCCTTTCCATGAGGAAGGGCTTCCTGACATCCAACCTAACCCTCCTCTGGCAGCTTCAGGCTCTGCCCTCTCGTCCTGGCACTGGTTGCCAGGGAGAAGAGCCTGATCCCCAGCTGACTGCAACATCCCTTCAGGGAGCTGGAGAGGAAATCCCCCCCGAGACTCACCTTCTCCATGATAAACACCCTCAGCTCCTCCTTTCCTCATCACCCTTTCCTTCTAGTCCCTCCCCACCAGCTTCATTGCTCTGGACCTGCTCCATCCCCTCAATCTCCTCCTTGAAGTGAGTGGCCCAGCACTG
Organism: Phoeniculus purpureus; assembly: GCA_028565055.1. Taxonomy (NCBI): domain Eukaryota; kingdom Metazoa; phylum Chordata; class Aves; order Bucerotiformes; family Phoeniculidae; genus Phoeniculus; species Phoeniculus purpureus. The sequence goes on from JAOXOE010028682.1 coordinate 2,193, forward strand.
CCCCCAGTACTTGAGGGGGGTGAGAATGACACGTGTAGTCCCACTGGCCACGCTATTGCTGATCCAAGCCAGGCTGCCATTGGCCTTCTGGGCCACCGGGGCACCCTGCTGGCTCCTGTAGGTGTAGCCCAGCCACACTGGTGTTAATATAAGCCATGATGCTAATATTCAACACCAAAAAGAAGTGTTGTGACTCAGCTCCTCCATCAGCAGAGTGTTGAATCGCAGCTTCCTCTTCAATTCCAAGAGTAACTTCTTAAATAGCTGCCTGGAAGAACTGCCTGTGCTGGAGGAATGATCGTTCAGGGAGAACAGAGCAGTGGGATGTGATGCAACATTGGCTTTGCCTGCCGTGGGCTTCAGAAACCTAAGTGGTAGGACTCGAGCTCCTCGCTTGCCTTAGACAGTCTTGTGTCAGGAGAAAGCTCAGCCTTATGTAACAGGAGGCTGCCAGAGGGGATGCAGATGTGCTCGGAAAGGCATCTTGATTCTTGGCTGCAGCAGCAGTGCTCTGTGGGCTCTTACGGAGCCCTGTGTCTTCTCTTCTGCTCTTGAGCTCCTCACGAGTCGGGTCCAAAAGGAGCAGCCTTGTACGTAGAGCCGGATCGATTTCAAGTGACTGTAGATGTTCCAGAATGAACTTTCTCTGTGAGACTGGCTTTGTCTCCTGGTGATTTCCATCTGAGAAGTGGCAGACTGGTGCGATATAAACATGAGAAGCAACTTCTTCCCGATGAGGGTGACAGAGCCCTGGAAGGGGCTGCCCAGGGGGGTTGTGGAGTCTCCTTCTCTGGAGACGTTTCAAACCCACCTGGGCATGTTCCTCTGCAACTGGATCTAGGGGATCCTGCTGTGGCTGTGGGACGACTGGACTTGGATGATCTTTCGAGGTCCCTTCCAGTCCCTAATGCTCTGTGATTCTACAAATATTGTCTGGGAGGGATCACAGCTCTAAGCTGACCCTACCTACACCTGCTTCCCATGCAAAGCACAAAGCGAGGTGGAGTGGGATGACAAAGCCTTTCCAATGGGGACTTATACTGGGATCAGTTTGTGCTTGGGAGACTTGTAGGAAGCTGCCCATGAAGAACAGCTAGGCAGAGCTCTGACTCACATCCAGGGATGCATGTCTGCCAGAAATAGATAACAAAGATAATCCTGCATGCAGAGAGCATCACAAGCCCCGTCAGACTTAATAAGGTTGTTCTGTACCAGCTGCATGGGCCCTCCTGTGGGACGCAGAGTCTGCGTGGTGAGCGGCTGCGGAGCAGAGGCTGGGAAGGAATGAAGCTCCAAAACCCACCACGTGATGCTCAGAGCAGAGCTGCAACTTGAGCAAAAACTTTTTGTTCCTATAGTAACTGCCGGAGGAATTACATAAGGTGCCCACCCCGCTCGGGTGCCAGCCTCCTCAGAAAAGGACTTTAAAGGTAAATGCATCTCTGACAATGCAAGTAGGTTATCAAACCCAGCTAGAGAAGCGAGAACAGCTTTGGGTCTCCTTCAGCTTGAGTGGGAACAGTGATGGCTTGGGGTGGCCGAGGAGATCTAGGACAAAGCTTCAGCTTCCAAACTTCCTGTGACCGCGAAGCTGGGGTCACCTGTGCTCTGGTTGGACCTGCAGTGCCTTCTTGAACTAGAAAACTACTCAACTTAGCCCTAGTTCTGGCAAAATGTGCCGTGGTGTACTGGCTGGCTCGTGCCCTGACGAGTACAGAGTCCCTTTTGGTAACTGTGAGAGTGAAAAATAGCTGCAGGTATTGAACTGATTTCTCAGTCAAGCACACAGTGGCCCAGGAGCTGAGACTTTCCACTCTTAGCAGCTATTTTAAGCACTTAGTGACTTCTGTTTAACTCCACAACTCAAATGAGGTTGCACAATAGGCTCTGAATAGGCGGTGAAGAGTTGCAGGCATCTCGTGAGGGATATGGTGGAGAGGTTGAGTTTTGATGGTGGAGTCATATGGTGGAGAGGTTGAGTTTTGATGGTGGAAGCCATAGTGTGAGCTTCTGTCCCCTTTATATCTGCATTGGGACGGAGTGATGTTTACCTACCACCTAAATCCTTAGGGGAATTCAGGCTGCCTGGAAAGCTGCTGCCTTTACCCAGAAACTTTTAGGACTGGCCAGTTGATGGTGGCACTTGGCTTTGGTATCTTTAGGCTGTTGCCACCAGCGTTGGTGACGTTAGCCAGGCTGCTTCAGGGAGTCTTAGAGCGTCTGCTCAAAATTGTGGCTTCCACGGTTTATTTACTGCAGTAATAAACAAACATCACTTTGTGAAACTGCGGGGAGGACCCACCCCGCTGTTCCCAGCGTCTCCTCATTTCCTCCACCTCAATCTATCTGCAGCTGGATCGTCACAGACCTTCCAAGCAGGTGACGGTAGCAATGACAGGGTGTGTTGAAGGCTGCTGCAGCGGGCTCTCTGCTACCCAAAGGTGGGTTGGAGCTGCTTTTGAGGCTGCTGGCTGTTCAGATGTTATCTGCTCCTGGTGAACTGCTGAAGATTCAAAGCCTGTTCCTGAGAGGAGATGGAGCCAGCACCAGTCAGCTTGGTCTGCCTTGCCCAGTAAGATACCAGTAGCAAACATGATGGTTTGGGGAAGGACTAAATGCTCTGCTTGCTGCTGATCCAGCCAAGATTGCTAAGGCAAAGCTCCAAGAATATTCTCAGCCCCCATGGATGCCTCTGGCTCTTCCTCTTTCCTACACAGAGCAATCACAGCCTAGAATTACTGCAGCAAAAAAAGGACAAAGCAAAATGCCCAAACCAGCCCTTCTCCCTTCCAAAGGGTGGAGTGAAGTTGGATTTCTGTACCGCTAAACTATTGAACTGGGCACGTCACCTTATTGGAGTCTCTTGCTGCAGCTATCAGGCTTTAGCATCCCCATCTAAAGTGGTTTCCTGAGCACAGCACAGCTACGTCTGATACTAAATCTGGGGTCAGAGCGGGTCTTAGATGTAGTCCTGGGCTTAGAGAGATGTGATGCAGGCTGGACTTGATGATCCTGGAGGTCCTTTCCAGCCAGGATGATTTTATGTGATAAATCTCAGTGAAGAGTCCCCGAACCCCGCGGCAGGATGTGTGCTCAGGCCACTAACCAGTTAGCCTCCGTTAGTGACCCAACAGCATCACTTAGAGATCTCAATCTAGTTGATCTTTTTTCACTCCCGAGCGGAGTTTATCTTGTTCCCCTGACCCCTTGACTGCGGGACAGATGTTTACAGTGAGGAGCAGAGGAAGCTGGTTTGTGAGGAGGCCTTTGTCATCGCAGGGGAATGAATTGCAGGAGGGCATTGAGCAATTGGCTCCTTCCAGAAACAGCAAGGCAGAGGAAGCTCTTGGCTCCTCAGCTGTTTCCTCTGGCTCTGCGAAGAGCTGAGCTTTTCAGCTTTGCCTCGGCAAGACATTCCTGAGCACCAGAGGAGGTCAGTGCCCCCTCTCGAAGGGATCCCCCAGCTCCAAGGAGAATTTCCCACGGCCACTTCTCCCACCAGCGCTCAGAGGGACTGGTTGTGTGATGCTGTAGCCAACACACCCTGCACCCCAGTGTTAACTGGGATCACTGGGATGCTTCCCTGGTACAGCTGGGCTTTTGCAAAGAGGGAGCCCACGAGGCAAATGATTGTTTGCGCTAAGAATATTTCATCAGGCTCTGAACAGCGAAGTGCTCTCCTTCCTGCCTCTGAAAGCATCCTTCTTTCCCCTGACCCCCCCTGCTCCTTCTCAAAAGAGCAGCAGCTTTGCAGCCAGTGTCTGTTTTATTTTTAAATGCCTTCTGCAGGGTTGTTACTGCAGAAACTTGCACCGTGAGCTGGAGCCAACATCTGAAGCCTGAATTAAAGGGCAACGAGTGGATCCCCTTGGGACTGCTTGATTAAAAACCCTCGAGGGTGTGAGCTTAGAGAGCACGCAGCAAGATGTGAAGTGAACAGGCTGGGCTGGAGGTTTTAGAGGGAATCGGGAGCCTTTTCAGTCAGGGCAGGTCCTCGTGGGCTTTAGTGATGCTGCCTGGATACCAAGTGGAGCTGCTCTGACCAGCTTGGTATGCGGCATTTGTTTTGACAGGCTGGGATAGAAACCAGCCTCTGAAACCAGTCCCAGCCACTGGGCAGCAGAGTTCCTCGCTGGTCTCTGCTGGGCGGTGGAGGAACACGCTCGGGCATTGAGGGCAGCCTTCTGAACTGGAAACTGGCTGCGCAGCGATGGTCTGAAGCTTGTGATCCTCCAGCGAGCCCTGCCAGGTTCGGATTGAATCCCAAGGTGGTCTGATCTAGGCTCGCTGCAGGGCCTGAACTGAGTGTGTAGCCCAGGTTCTTTAATCTCCTCTGATTCCTCCTCCAGACTGGCCTTCTCTTTAATCTCCTGCTCACCTGCAGATGGCTGTCACGCTCTGGGAGGGACTTGGGCACCGGTGAGGTGGTGTCCAGGGGTGTGAGATGCTCCATCTGACCAGAACAAGCCGTGCCCGAGTACCTTGCTCCCCGTGGGTGTTAAAATAACCAGGGTACTGGACCCAAAGCAGCGGCAGCAGCAGCCTCGTGTGCCCGTGCTGCCTGTCACTGCAGCAGACTCACAGATTTTTACAGTGGGGGTGAAATTCCATTTAGGTCTCCAGCTCCTGCGGGTGGCTGCAAGGACACCAGCCCCAAGGGAACTATTTTTATACCATCAATGAGGCTATTCCTGCCAGGGCCAATGGTGAGTGCTGCTTTCTAGTGGTTTCACAAGCAGAGGGGCTCTGCTAGCCCAGTCCTGAACCCTTTTACGTGAGAGTTTCCACAGTTCCCTGAACCCAGAGGGTGAAGTGGCTCCTCAGCAGTGCCAGGGTGTGCACAGAGGGCAGACAGGGCTTTGTGGAAGCTCTGGCAGCGCTGGGAAACTGCTGTGGTGGTCCCTAAAGTGATTTACTGATAGAAGAACGTTTGTATCTGGAACCTTTAGCCCTTCTGCTGAGGCATTTTGCCTCCTCTGGCTCTGTAGCCTCTCTAAGCGTCTTCAGCCCATTCAGTTTTGGGGAAGCTGAGTGCTGCAATGTGTGACCCAGCTCACATCTGTCAGTGCCGCCCGGGGCTTTCTGCCAACCAGTCACCTCGCCAGTGGCCAGTGAAACCAGGGAAGTGGCTGTGCAGAGCTCTCCCTGAGCAGATCTGTACTGGGCACTTCCCCCTGTGGTTTGTAGTGTGAGCTCCTGCGTCATGGCCTCGAGAAAAAGTGAAGTGGGAGGCTTGTTGGCGTTGGCAGCCAACCGCATCACCCTTTGCCCACAGGGCTGAGAGCTTCGTAGGAGGAAGGCAAGTGGGTCTCATGCAGCTGCTTATCTCGAAGTGGTTTTTTGCTCTTGAGGGGTGTAGCCACATCTTAATCCTTTTAGCTTATCATGGTGTTGGTGGAACGCAGGACTGTGTAACTGAGCTTCCTGTGCTTGGTCTAGGTGATGCTGCTCTGGCAAGGGGATTGCACTAGATGATCTTTCGAGGTCCCTTTCAATCCCTAATGTTCTGTGAGGAAAGAGGAAGAAATCCCTCCCTGTGAGGATGCTGAGGCCCTAGAACAGGTTGCTCAGGGAGGCTGTGGCTGCTCCATCCCTGGCAGTGTCCAAGGCCAGGTTGGATGAGGGCTGTGGGCAACCTGGTCTGGCGAGAGGTGTCATTGCTGGCTACAGGCACTGGGTGACCTCTGAGCTCCCTTCCAACCCTCTCTGTTTGGATTCTTTGAAGTTCTCAGGTGCATCCAAAACCGGAGTGTTTAGGTCTAGAGTTCAAACTGCCCCTCACAGGACACCAGATCTGACTGCAGCTTTTGGAGAGCTGTCCCAGTATCGCAGAACTATTGGGGCTGGAAAAAGACCTCTAAGATCATCAAGCCCAGCCCATGACCTAACTTCACCACAACCGCCTAGACCGTGGCACAGTCGAGTCTGCCCTTATACAGCCCCAGGGATGGGGACTTCACCGCCTCCTCGTGCATGTATGGAACTCAGAGATCAACCTTTTCCTCCTGCTCTGCCCCAAACTGGCCTCACATCCCTAAACTTGTGGCGTTTCCTCTAGTCTGCAGCTCCGAAGCCCTTCCTGCAGCACTTAATATGGGCACTGTAAGGACACCCAGATAAATCAGGACAAGAGGTGAGGGACTGTGCCACCGAGTCCTTCTCCTCTGTGGCCTCATGGGGTGAGAGGCTGCGGTGGCTGGACCGGGTCCATGTGACAAAGCAGTGAGCTGATTACTACAGCCCTGCTGTGGTATCTCGCTGCCTCTTAATCCTTTTAGTCCTATAAAGGCTAAATATATCTGGAGTTTAAATCTAACCTTGAATCTCCTGCTTAATCCTGCTGGCACTCTCACATTACAGCCTTTCAGGGGGTACTGGGGAGAGAAAACCTCAAATACAGGGAGGAACAGGGTTCCTGGCTTCACCCCCGGTGTGTTACAGGCACTGAGCAAGCCTTTTCCTCCCAGTGCTTAACTGGTGGAGTTGGGAGCTGTGAGAAGCACAAACCCTGGCTTTAGATCCAGCCCCAGGTTTTCATAGAATCATTAGGGATTGGAAGGGACCTCGAAAGATCACCTAGTCCAATCCCCCTGCGTTTTGTAAGATAGAATAAAGGAACCGAGGTTTGATTCTGTTTGGCTCTTCCAAGGGCTGTTCCTAAGCTGGGAAGTGACTTTGATCATCTTCATTAAATTAGTATCAGTCTCCAGGGCCACTTTGCTGGTGGGGGAAAAGCCGAAAGCGACGGCAGGATGGGCTGGACCATAATGGTTTTCTTAAAACCCTACTGGGAGTGAGCTGGTCTGGGCACTGGAGGTAGGTCAGAAGTTCCATGCCTTTGCCCTGCTTGTGTTGGCAGCACCAAACCCCTGGGGATACTGGAGATATTCCCCAGCAAAGGGGCCTGAGTCTGTTAACAACCCTCTCGCGTATCTCGGAGTCAAACACAGCTCTGCTTTTTTAGGGCTTTGAAATTACACTTCCCCCCCTCCCACCTCCGTCTCATTAGCTTTGAGCTCTGCTTGCTATTTTAGCTGTGGCAAGAAAAGGCAGAACAACTCTTCATCTGCAGCAAAAGCCTAGAAAAAGGGGCTCTCGCAGTGTGTGGGAGGCTGTCGGGTCCCTCAGACAACCTGGTGGCTGTGGTTGTGTGGCCAGTTAACCACAGACAGTGGTAGCCAGCCCCTGCTGGAAGCTGGTTGTGTTGACTGGGTGGCTGGAGCTCTAACCAGATGATTTAGTGTTCAAACATCCTTGTCTTGCGCTGCAGAGGATCTGCTGCCAAAGCTGGCCTTTCCTCCTGTGGGCTGGGGTCTGCTGGCCCTGGCTGGAGCCAGGGGGCCACAAGCGGTGGCAGTGCCTGCGGGCCCCCTGCTGTCCCCTGGGTGCTGCAGTGCTGGGTTTCCTTCAGAGGGCTGTTGGCAGTGAGTAGAACTAAGCTTGTTAATCTCTCCCGTGTGGGATTTTTCCACCCCTGGCATGATCTCCCCTCTGTACCTCAGAGCTCTCCTGCCTGTCTGGAAGCTGCATGCACACCCTGAGTCCCATTAGAGCTGTAGAAACTGCAGAGCGAACTGGGGATCGGTCTCATACTGGTCTCACAGCCTGGGGCTCTGCCTCTGGCGCTGGGTTTTGATGGCCAAAGGACTTTGCCTGTGCTGCTCCCCTTACTCAGCTCTAGCTTCCTCCATCAGCCCAAAACCCACCTGGGCATGTTCCTGTGCGACCAGATCGAGGGGATCCTGCTGTGGCAGGGGGACTGGACTGGATGATCTCTTGAGGTCCCTTCCAATCCCTAATGACTGGATCTAGGGGATCCTGCAGTGTCAGAGGGATTGGACTGGGTGATCTTTCAAGGTCCCTTCCAATCCCTAATGTTCTGTGGTTCTGTGAACAGAGCTGATTCTGCTGCAGCGACGGTATCTGAGACAGCTGCTCCATTGCCGAAGCAGGAGCAGGGAATTACATGGACCTGACTGCTGCACTGGGTTGAGCAGGATCAAATTAGGGATCTGTACTGCCTTGAGTGCTGATTCTCTTCCCTCCTTCCATTTGGAGTTGGCTGTCTTGCTCAGAGCCCTCGGAATGGAAGAGGGAGAGGGTAAAATACCACCTCCGAGTAGAACGACTGGGAGATGACCCTTCAGCATCCTGCTGCTCTCCAATCCCGATTTCTAATCTGGATGGAGGTTCCCCAGTCCCAGTTCGCTCGGTGCAGTTTCTCGAGGCAGCAGCAGCTTGGCTGGGTGGTGTGAGACACCTGTGTTCTCTCTGCAGGACCGCGATGGGCATCCTGGAATATCGGAATCTTCATCTGTATTCGCTGTGCTGGGATCCACAGGAACTTGGGAGTCCACATATCCAGGGTAAAATCCGTCAATCTCGACCAGTGGACGCAGGAACAGATACAGGTAACGTGAGTGGAACTGGGGGGCAGTGGGGTTCTGCTGCTGGGGCTTCGGGAACTGGGAAGCCAACAGTCTGAGTAGGACAGAGGTGTGGGAAGTGCAGCAGGAAAAGGAGATCTCGAGCTGCCTTAAACTGGGAAGGGAAAATGTCACTGTTTCAGGCTCAGCGAACATCAGAGTAGAGAGAAACCCTTGTCAAATGCCCAAGGCTCCTCCTGCTGCCTATCTTCTCACCTTGAGGCTGCCACAAGTCACATCCTGCACTTCCAGAGTGGCTGCGGGTTGCTGACCCTGCTGTTTGCCTTGGCTTTGAGTAAAGACTGTGCTGTGGTGCTTGGGGGGGGCTAATTGTGTGAGGAGGGTTCACAGCGGCTGCCCCAGGGGTTCCCACCCACTAGGGCTCACAGCAAAAGCCTGAAGAGCAGCTTTCAGGTGCAGAACAGGCTTCAAAGGTCTCCGTGTGCCTTCTAGTTGACTCGGATAGCCTTTTGCTTGGCGTGCTGGTGGGTGTGAGAGCTTTAATGTCTGGGAGGCAAACGGTTCAAGAGCTCTTTCTGAATTGCAGTGCATGCAGGAGATGGGCAACGGCAAAGCGAATCGCCTCTACGAAGCCTACCTGCCAGAGAACTTCAGGCGACCTCAGACCGATCAGCATCCTTTTTCCTTTGCTGCTGGGGAACACGGAGGGCTCTTTCCATCTCGTCCCTTTGTAGCTGCACTCCCTGCACGGGAGCATCAGCTCTGTGAGGAGGCTCCCGGGCTAAGGGGCTGCTCTGCGAGGAGTCTGCTTGCTTATGGGCAGAAGCAGATGAGCTAGAAGGGCTGTTGTCAAGCTGTAGTGCAACTCAAGGGTCACAACCTGCAGCTGGTGCATGGGATGCACTGTAGAGCCTGTGATAAACAGGAAGGCTGACTTTCAGACTTGCTGAGCACTTAAAAATCTCAGTGGGGACTCATAAAAGGGTTTAATGCTTCTGGAATGAAGCCCTAGCTTGGACAGGGGGTGGTTCTTGATGTTGAGTATAACAGGAGTGTAGTGAGGTGACCCTAAAGAAACACAGGAGCTCCTCTCCACAGTCAGGTTTGTCCTAAGCTGGTGGCCGAGGTGCGGGATGCACAGCCCTGGCCGCTGTGCTTTGCACTCGTGACGGGCTCGCGCTGAAGTGATGGTTGAAGTAAATACCCAGCAGTGAAGACAACGCTCTGGGGAATTTAAACCCTGCTCCAGCGTACCTTTTATAGCAGCCTCGTGCTTGGAATAGCCCGAGGGCCAAAACAGAGTAGCTAAAGGAGTTGGATCCTAACACTACAATTATTTTAAGTGAGTTAGCGCTGGAAGTGCTCTGCAGAGAGCTGTTGGGTTGGTCACAGCCTGTGCCTCGTATCCTCGTATCAGCTAACGCTGCTTAAGTCTTCCTCTCTTGAACCGTTTGTCTTTAACAAGCTGCTGGCAGGGCTGTGGAGACCTTCATTCGGGATAAATACGAGAAGAAGAAATACATGGACCGAAGTATCGACATCAATGCCTTCAGGGTTAGTGCCTCATCCCTCCTGCTCCTGAAGCTTCCCTCTGGGTTGAGGTGGAAGGGTGTCTCTGCCCTGTGAGTAAGCGGTGACGACAGGAAAATGGGCAGTTGGAGTGTTTCCTGTAGTAGTGACTAATCTCTTCTCCAGGGCTGATTGTGGTCAGTCATTCTGGAGCAAGAATTTAAATGGCAGAGGGCGTTAAAAGGCCACTTTGTCCAACCCCTTAGTTAAAGCAGGAACTGGATTCAGATAGAAGGTGTCAGCTGTGTCTTTGGAGATCTTTAGGTGAGCACCAGCATCATGTGTGAGGTGTTCAGACAAGTAACACAGAATCCCAGAGTAATGGAGGCTGGAAAAGCCCTCTGAGCTCAGCCCAGCACCTAACATCACCCCTCTGGCCAAACCAGGACACTAAGGGCCACAGCCAGGCTGGCTTTCAACACCTCCAGGGATGGCAACTCCCCCACTGCCCTGGGTAGCCCAGGCTCTGATCCCCCTTTCCCTGAGGAAGGGCTTCCTAACATCCAACCTAACCCTCCCCTGGCAGTTTCAGGCTCTGCCCTCTTGTCCTGGTGCTGGGTGCCTGGGAGAAGAGCCCGACCCCACCTGACTGCAACCTCCCTTCAGGGAGTTGGAGAAAGGGAGAAGGTCCTCCCTGAGTCTCCTTCAGGCTCAACACCCCCAGCTCCCTCAGCCTGTCCCCACCAGCCTTTCCCTTCAGTCTCTTCCCCAGCCTCGTTGCTTCTCTGGACCTGCTTCAGCCCCTCCATCTCTTGAAGTGGCAGGGGGACCAGACTGGATGATCTTTCAAGGTCTCTTCCAATCCCTAATGCTCTGTGATCCTGTTGACCTCTGCCCAGTGACCAGCCTGTCAGATCTCTCTGCAGCATGTTCCTCCGCTCCAGCAGATCAACACTTCCCCCCCCCAGCCTGGTGTCATCCATGAATTTACTAAGGGTAGACTCGACTCCCTCATCCAGGTCATCAGTAAAGATGTTGAGTAGAACTGGGCCCGGTACTGATCCTGGGGGGACACCCGCGGGCTGCAGCACAGCTGTCTGAGCCTCCTCGCGGCGCGGTGCCACGAGTTTGAGCCTCGTGACGGCATTTCTTTGCCTTTCAGAAAGAAAAGGATGACAAGTGGAGAAGGAGTAACGAGGCGGTGTCGGAAAGAAAGCTGGAACCCATCATCTTTGAGAAGGTGAAGATGGTAAGGGCTGGGGCCGCTGGGTGATGGATCAGTTGTAGAAACCTCTTTGAAGCAGAGCAGAGGTAACGCAGCTCGGTGAAGCGACATTCCTTCTGGCTGCGGTCAGAGCAGTGGATGGATGCACTGAGTCACTCTGATGGTAGTAGCTTGTTTTCCTCTGCTCTACCAGATCCTAAGCAGACGTGTCCGGCCCGGCAGTGCAGAGCGGATTGGAATCCGGCTCGAGCGGTTGTTTTTCCCTAGTTTAGAGCACTCTTGAGTCTGCCTGTGGGTTCCAGCATGATGGGCCAATAAGCCAACCATGGAGCACTTGCTCTGGAATCCTGTTGGCTTTGGAAGCCCTGATGGCGACTGGGAGAAAGGGATTTTAGAGGTTATTACAGAGTCATTGCATTTACCTGTCAGGAAGTGGTTAAACATCAGAGCAGGGAGCAGGAGGAGCAGGGGAAAACACTTGGGGCTGGTGTAGACACAGTTTTAAGGAGGAAGATTTCCCATGGAGTGGGGTAGTTGGCTAGTGAACTGCAGAGTGATTGAGGCTGGAAGAACCCTCTGAGCTCGGACGACCCAGCACCTAACGTCACCTCATGGCCACAGCCAGGCTGCCCTTCAACACCTCCAGGGATGGGGATTCCAGCACTGCCCTGGGCAGTCCAGTCCAGGCTCTGATCATCCTTTCCTTGCAGAAACATCCAGCCTAACCCTCCCTTGGCAGCTTCAGGCCCTGCCCTCTCATCCTGGTGCTGGTTGCCTGGGAGAAGAGCCTGACCTCCATCTATCTACAACCTCCTTTCAGGGAGTTGGAGAGAGGGAGAAGGTCCCCCCCTACGTCTCCTCCAGGCTAAACACCCTGAGTTCCCTCGGCCTCTCCCCATCAGTGTTTCCCTCCAGTCCCTTCTCCAGGCTCTGGAGCCTCAGCTTCTCCTCATCAGACTTTCCCTCTAATTATTGTTCTCTCATTAAAGAGCTCAAGGCCAGGTCTGAGTGAGCTTTCTGTTGTTCTTTGTCCCCAGCCTCAAAAGAAAGAAGAGACCCAGCAGTCTAGAAAAAGTTCTCCTAAATCCACTGAGCCAGTCATGGATTTACTAGGACTTGGTAAGAGCCTTTCCAGCCCTCTTGCCCTTGGTACTGTGACCCTACTCCCCATCTCTGTGACCTGGGGGATCTGATGAGCTGGGAAACCCCTAATGAAAGCTCAGGAGAGCTGTAGCTGGTGGGAGTGTGTTGCTTAAGCTGCTCCAGCACAACTCGAGGGCAGTGCCCAGCACGGTAGCGGGGACACATTGCCTTGTGCTTCTCCTGAAGCTGGTGCAGGAGCCGCTGTGGTGGTCTCCAGGCACAGCCTGGCTCCTGGTGGCTGCTTTGAGGTTGGTAGGACAGGGCAGAGCACAGAGCACCTCCTCGATCCTCTGAGCCAGCTCCTGGGCACCAGACAGACGAGCGAAGAGCCGCCAGGGAGCGTTGGCTGAAGTAGGCTGCAGGGTCAGCTCGCTGGGGCAAGCGAGCACCTCACTTGGCAAGGAGGCCGTCCCTGCGAGCCCCCGGCGCTGCTTTGTCTCTCCCAGACGCTCCCGTGACGACCCCCGTTCCCAACGGCAGGCCCAGCAGCTTAGAGAAGGACCTGGATCTTTTTGCGTCGATGGGGTCGGACTTGGACCCCCGGAAGGTAAGTGGGGAGCGGCAGCGCTGGGCAAAGCCTGGTTAGGTGCTTGAACGAGGTGATGTCGATCTGTCCTCCCCTCATGCTGCTGAAGGCCCTTGTGTTGTCTCTGTCCCAGGTCACCGGCTCTATGCCGACAGCTGGAAGTGCTGGTTCTGTTCCCGAGAACCTGAACCTCTTCCCGGAGCCCGGAAGCAAAGCAGAGGAAGCGGGGAAGAAGCAGCTCTCGAAAGACTCCATCCTCTCCTTGTACGGCTCTCAAACACCCCAGCTGCCTGCACAAGGTAACACATCTCAGAACAGAGCTGTGGAAGGCTAAATCCCTGTGGGTGGGTGTCCTGACAGCTGACAAGCAAAGCTGGAGGGGTGTAGGTGGTCCTTGAGAAGTGCTGGGGCTCGTAGTGAGCAGATGAGTCTGGGTGTTATAGCCATGGGAGTGTTGTGAGAGTCGGAGAGTCATTGAGTGTTTGGGGTCGGAAGGGACCTCCTAGAGATTGAGTCCAACCCCCTGCCAGAGCAGGATCCCCCTAGGACAGGCCACACAGGGCTGCAGCCACGGGTGGTTTGAAAGTCTCCAGAGGAGGAGACTCCACAAGGTAGGACAAGGGGCAGCAGGTGTGAGCTGGAGCAGAGGAGATTCCACATCAATGTGAGAAGGACCTTCTTGGCAGTGAGGGTGCCAGAGCCCTGGCAGGGGCTGCCCAGGGGGGTTGT
>JAOXOE010028683.1:0-15709 GCA_028565055.1 Phoeniculus purpureus
TTAGACTCTGTGATCTTGAGAGCCTGTGCTTGTGTTGGACCAGGTGCCACACATCAGACTGCTCCTCTCCTGTGGGTTAAGTCACCACCCCTGGAGGTATTTAAGATTTGTGGTTCTTAGTTGCATGGTTTACTCTTAGGCTCTGTGACCTTGAGAGCCTTTTCCAGTATTTTATCTTCATTAAAAGTGAAGCTTGCATTCTCTGGCTTTTCCAGTTTGAGCTATGCTTGTGAGCGAAGGAAAAAACAGCAGTGGTGAGTATTCATTGAAATGAATAACTCTGTCCAGTTTTTAAAATTCTGAACTTGGGAAGTTGTCTATGTTCTAAGGTCCTATGCTCTAGGCTTATAGTCACTTCCTAAAAATCAACAGATAACTGTACTTGGAGGTTAGGTTGGGAGCATCCTCAGTCTTCCCCAGGATACTTGGGCGTTCCTCTGGCGGTGGGATTGTTTGTATCTCTTGACTATCCTAGAAGTCAACTGTAGGTGCTGGAGCAGAGAGGAACAAACTTTCCAGACTGCTGTGCTCATGTAGAAAGGGAGTTACTCTGTAGTTGTGCCTCAGGTGTGCATGAGAAAACTGTTCAGAACTGCTGCTGAGCCCAGAGAAAGTCTCAGGCAGCGTTCAGAGATTGGGGAGCCTCGAACGGTACTGCTGTAGCCTCTTTTTAGCCTGCATCTTTGGCTTTTCTTCCAATGTGAACGAAGGACACACATGTGGCAAGAGGGGAACTGAGAAGCACCCTGGAGTTTACCATCCTCCCTCGAGGTGAACTCACTCCCTTGTGGAGGATGAAGAGATGGTGGAGAGGAACACTTCCGAGTTTCCATCAGTAGTTGCTCTTTAGCTGCCTGTCTTGTTGTTTTGAAATGTGTTACGGAGGGTTTATGGAGTGCTGTTATAAATGTTTTTCTTATCTCTCTGTAATACCAGTTTCCTTTACAGCCTTGAACACAGCTGCAGAAAAGAAAAATGCGAACCGATAAATTCTAGAAAACACTAAAACCTACAGATCCTCATTCTCTTCACCGCATCTCTAAACAATGCTCCAGCAAACCACCTAGCTGTAGAAGCTGGGCTGCTGGGTCTGCTTGTCTGTATTGCCTCACAAACTCGTTTCGACTGTTTCTTCTCAGGTTTTTTTTTTTTTCAATCTCATTCTTTGTCTTTATTGTTTCTAAACTATAATATTGCTTTTCTTAGCCTTGTAGGCAACTTCAGGATAGTGTTTGCCCAGGAATTGTTGTGTAGAAGCTGAAAGTATTTTTGTGTGCTCTTGACACATACAATTTCATGACACGCGTTGTCCACGTAGCTCTACATGTAATATGAAGTCCAAGGTCCAATCCAAGTGTTTTTGTCGTCTGTGATCTCTTCAGAAAACAATGTGAAGTCTAATTGAAATTGGCAAGGGCAGCACAAAACTTTTATCAAGCTGTTTGTCATTCTCTTGGAAAGCAGAAAATAAAGGCTTAAATAGATTAGATCTCCCAATCAGAAATACTGATATAAGCAGTGGGCTTGTTCCCTGAATGTGATGGCTACCTCAATGCATTTTCCTTGGCTCTTTCCTTGCACTGCCCAAGCCTTGAAGCTCGTACTTGGCAGGAACACAAGCCCCAGATACATCTTACTTAAAGGTGTTTACGAATAATCTGTGATTCGAAGCTGGAGCTAATACCAGAGTAAGGAAGGTGCAAGATGAGCAAAAGACAGGAGTGTCAGTGGAATCTGTGCATCACGGCAAGCGGGGAAATTGAGGATAAAACCAAAATCAGAGTGGGAATTGTTCAGCCTGAAGCCCTCAGCTTATGGAAAAGTGAGCTTGGCCATTAAGATATCAACCAGTTCCTTACAGAGGGGCTTAATCATGTGATTTAGACACCCACTGGGACCCACCTTGGTATTCAGAGCATATCCTGCAGGAGCAGAGAAACCAGGACTAAGATGGGGAGCAGACGGCCTTGAGTCTAACAGGCAACATGGGGCTCAACTTACTGGGGTTGCAGAGGATGAGAGAGAGGGAAAGGTCCATTTAACTCTGTGTGTGTCCCTATTCTGTCTTCTTCCCCTACAGCCAACAAGTTATCTGTAGATGAGAATGAGAGAATGTAGGACCTTTGTCAGCAGTTCTACCCTATCGGCATTATGAGGACAAAATTTCACTTTTAAATATGTTGATTAAGCTGTTAAAATTTCCCACAGCTTAATTTTCCTTTAATATCTTTCAGGTTCCGATGCGGTTCCTAATTCTTGAGCTTCAAGGGATGTGTATTGTAGTCTTGAATGTAATGTTCAAATGCCTGGAACATAGGATTTTCCATACCAGATCAGGCCATGAAGTCACACTAGTCCATAGCCTGCCTGATGGCATGCATGGTCCATTATCTTGTATTGCAGAGGAGGCAGTAACCAGGCAGACAATGTAAATGCTGAATTCACTTCTTGCCTAAAATAGCATCAACTTGCCTCTGGGCTCTGAAAGTTGAAAATATCCATTGATATTTTGCTTGCCACTGCTCTTGAGTTTTTATTATAGTCAATCTTCTTGTGTTTTTTGCACTTCAAAGTGCAAAGTTAAAAGCTTATTACACTGCATGGTGTGTGTGTATATACATACATCTCAGATAAATCTCATCGATGTTCAGTATCCTCATTTCTTTGAATACTTTGTGTTGGTCTCTGGGCTCTAATTGTCTTGAATTACCATAAATACATAATGCATAATATGACACAAAGGGGTGTGTGTGTATGTACAGGTGTGTCAATTTGTACTGCAAAAGCTCATACTGTGTTTCCCAGTTCTAAAGCCAGCGTGGAGTGTCCTAGGTAAAACACATATCTTTGCAAAGAAACAACACAAGAGGCTCTTCCAGCCATGGTCTTTGAAGGCTGTAAGCTTTTGTTTACAGGCTGTGGGGCTTGAGCGAAAAGATAAGCACCTGTTTAAGTGCCTTGTCAAGCAAGTTGGGATACTGATTTGATGTCTCAAATGTAAGTACGTTTAACAAGAAGACTCATACACTCACATGAGATTAAGACAGTATAGTGTTTACTAGTTGCTAGGTATTTGACATAATCCTCTTCTCTACTTCAAAAGATTTGATAGCAAATCAAGGCAAAACCCACCATTCCTTTGCCTGGGGTAACCATTCGCACAGTGTGGAGAGCCAGTAGATGTTTGAACTAGGCAGAATTTCCATTGCAAATACGATGCAGGAAACTTTCTTATCTACATAAACCCTCCACGTACAAGTCATTCACGTATAAATTCGTTCGACCCAGATACGACAGAGTTTTGGGGGTTTAAGCAGTCAGCAGTTGTCAGCTTAGCTTCAGTAACTTACCACAGGCACACTCATACCATCCAGCAGATAGGAAATAAAAGCACATTAGCTTGAAGCTCAGTGAGAGTGATTCAAGATACAGTGAGTCATCGTGCTTTTTTAAAAGGAACGAGGAGAGTGTTTAATGAGCTGTCCAGGCTCAACTAACATCGAGAAACTTGTTAAGCTGTGGTTATTTACTTGGAACATTATTATAGTCCAAGTGCTTTAACATGGAAAAAATGGTGCAGATGTAAGAATAAATCTCTTATTGTGTCCCACAATGACAGTCAAGCAGACAAGTGAGTTGCTTAAAGAGGCTCTGCAGCCTCCATTTATGACTTTTCAAGATGCAACTGTGGAAAGCCCTGAGCAACCCGGTCTGGTCTCACGGTTTTAGTAGTACCTTGGACTAGAGATGGTCTGTGACCCCTTTCAGACACTATCACATTGGTCCTGTGCCGATCCTATGAAACTATAGAATGAAGGTTGACTTTATATTCTCACTCTGACTTTGGGAAATACACAGACAAGGAGTCTAATACTAAAAATTCTTTGACACTTCATTTAAGTGGGTGAGTGAGAGAAGTAGCAGATTGTGATGTTCTTCTAACGAGGCACTAAAATGGGCTGAGGTGCTCCGTGAGGTCTTGAGAAGATTTTTCCTGGCTCTGCTTAGTGTCTAAATGTGTAGGATATATTTCCAAGTAGATAATATAATAGTGATATTATGAAATACAGGACGTGTCTCTGAAGCAAAGTCTGTCACTGTCATTGCCAGATTTCCCATCCTAGCTCCTGTGCCTAGAGTGAGCAGAGCCTCTTGAAGAAATCACTGGCATTGTGTGACTGAGAAAAATAAATTATCACTGTGTCAGACCGTGAAAAGTCTGAACCATTTGATGTCAGGTGCTCAGAATCATCCAGATGTCTGATACAGAACTTTTTGTCAAGACAGAATTAATACCAGTTTCTCCAGTACACAGAATTTCAATAATCTAAATTATTCCCCTAAATTGCCTGCAGCCTTAAGAGAGGGACAAGGGCACTCTCCAAGTTGGGTGAGTTTGCTTTTTGAAGTGGATCAGCACCTGAGAATGCTGGTCTCATTTTATAGGAGGTGCTTATGTGACAATTGCCTAGCCTCTTAATGCCTGAAGTCAAGACGAGCACATCTTGAATTCAAACAGCTGAAAGTCTGCAAACTTGTAAGCACTGGAAAGCAGTTCTAGCTGGATAGTCATCAGTATCTTCACCACGAACAGTTCTACAGAGTCCAATTTTGGTATGAAGACAGAAAATACATTTGCACAAACTATTATCAAAAGTCTTCTCATTTCTTAGAATTTCATGTAGCAGTGAGAACAGTTTATTCACTGATAAAGTGCTCAAGCAGTAGAACAAAGTTCCAAGGGAAGTGAAAATGCTCTTTAGATAAACCATTAAAATTCTAAGATGCCCTGTGTTGTATCAGGAGTTGGGCTCCATGATCCCACTGTCTTCCAACTCAAGGTTTCTGTGATTCTCTTTTTGGCTTAAAAAGTTAAATAGGTAATTGTTAGTTTAAAGGAGAACTGCCTTATGTAGTCTTAACAGAGTGATTTTCCTTCACTCATTCTATCGTTGTGGTTGTTGATTTCCACGTGGAAACCTCCCAAAGCTCTAATCTTTTGTACTGAGTTCTCTTCTGTTAGAGATCTTATGCTGAGATTGGATGTATAAGCGGAACTTTGTGTTCTAGATGAGAATATAGCACTGACTCAAGACTGGTGTAATGTTTGTGATGTATTTTCCCTCATTTACTTACAGAGGTGGCTTTTTTTTTGTTGTAGCCATTATGTTTAATCTCTACAATGGGCTGATAAAAGTACTAAAAAGATTTGAACCTGCAAAGGTGCACTGTTTACATTAAAATACAATATTCAGCTTCTGTCAATACCAATCCTTGAGAATCTTGATATTGGAAGTTACTCTCTTCTCTCTTTTCTTAATTGACCCAATTTAGAAAATAGAATTAAAAAAAAATGGAAGCTTTTAGCTCGCTTTCTCAAGAAGGAAATTATCATTCACTGGATACTTGTCCTGCAGATACTGCTATCAGCTAAAGACTAAACTGAGAAGAAGAGGTTATATCTATTTTGGTAACTTCTTCCCTGATAAATCTGACCTTTGTGATTTTTGTTGGAATCACATTAAAAATTTCTTGACTTTTTAGAACACCAATAGGCTGGTTTAAATCACACAGCTCTGCACAAATGTGATTAGAGTTGCTGATTTGCCTGTATTTTGCCAGTTTCTGCTCCAAATCCCTCCTCCAATCACATGGAAACTGCTCTGCTGGGTTTGAATCCCAGACCTCATATCCACTTCCAAATGAAGCTTATTCAATACTTCTTTCCTTAAAAACTGTCCTGATTTTTAGTCAGCAATTCAAGAATTAGTGTCTCTGGTGCTCGAAAGCTGTATAGTGGCTTCCACTGCTCTTTCTTCTCTGTACTCACGTTGACTTTGCAGTTAAATCCTGTCCAAATTCATATTGACACTCTTGGCTAAGTCTGATGGAGTTTTAACATCCATGGATTGGACTAGATGATCTTCTGAGGTCCCTTCCAATCCGTTATGATTCTATGAAGAGGTCTCCAATAGCCTCCTCTCATCCTCTCTCTTTCATTTATTGCTTTCCTATCCCATTCAGGATATGCTCTAAGAAAATACGCAGGAATTCTGTGATACTGTAATCAACTGTCACTAAGTACCCTTGTTCAGACCATTTATGTTAATGCACAAGAGTACAAGCTTCATACTGGAAACGGCTTATAGTGGTCCAGAATAACCAATTCTAGTCAGAATGACCAAGTTCAGTCAATGCTGATTTTCCTCTGAGACACTTGAATTCTTCCTTATGAATATTATGGTACAGTGAAGATCTCAGCACCTTTATTTCTTTGATCAACCACTCCTTAAAAGTTTTGTTCCTACTGTTACTTCTCCTAGCTGCTAGGAGAAATAATGTCTTTTCTCCAAGATGGTGATGGGGAGACTGAAGAGGATTCAGGCAGTGAATCCAGCTTTCACTTTTCCAAAACCATCTTGTGTGCACTGAACTATGGGATTTTCTCCCCAGTGCATCTCTTACGGACAGACATCCACCTTTCTCCTGCATCATCACCCTATGCTGTTATGCAGTAGCTCATGCGCAGATTAATTAGTAGGGCCTCACTTTCCAAGGACATTTCTTTAACTTCTTTAGGTGATATGAAGGATCTTGAGCGCTCATTCCTCCCAAGATCTCCAAAAGCAAGAAAACCTTATTCTGCTGAGTGGGTATTTGAGAAGATCCAGTAATTCCTCAGAAAACACTACTAATGGATTGATTTATTTGTATTGTCCTATCGGCTTCAAAAATTCCAGTATCTAGGTAGGAGATAGATAATATATGTATTTCAATTTTGATCCTAAAGTAGTCCCATGAGCTTCACATAATTACATATCCTATCTCGAAACACACCGAAATAATCAGTCCCACACTCATCACCATGGTATCTGAGCACCTCTGGGATGATATAATGTAATTGATCTAAAAAAGGTAGTGTAATTATATCTCTGATGCATTATTTCACACGTAGAGACTATTTATAATGAATAATCTCTTACTTTTGAAAGGATCTATTCTTTTCAATGAGAGACAGTGGGATCATTTATAGACAGAGAAACATTTTGATTAGGCAAAGCGTTAGGTCTCAAATGAGAGGTTCAGTGTTTGCATTTGAGCAACTGATTGTCTTCCTGTACCTCATAGCTCTTCAAAAAGAAATAATGACAATCATAGAATCATTAGGGACTGGAAGGGACCTCGAAAGATCATCTAGTCCAATCCCCCTAACACAGCAGGATCACCTAGACAAAGTCACACAGGAGTATATCTAGGTGGGTTTTAAACGTCTCCAGAGAAGGAGACTCCACAACCCCCCTGGGCAGCCTGTTCTAATGGTCCATCACCCTCACTGGGAAGAAGTTCCTTCTCATATTTATGTGGAACCTCCTATGTTCCAGCTTACAGCCGTTGCCCCTTGTCCTATCACCAGATGACATTGAGAAGAGCCTAGCTGACACCCACCCCTCAAGTATTTATAGACATTAAAGAGGTCACCCCTCAGTCTCCTCTTCTCCAGCTCCCTCAGCCTTTCCTTGTATGGGAGGTGTTCTACTTCCTTCATCGTGTTCCTTCATCACCATCTACTTCCTTCATCATATTCTCTTGTAATCTGTGTCTTCTCTGATTGGGTGCTAAAGACTCAGAAATATTCATGCAAGGGGGATTATTCTTACCCAAATTTAGCAAAACAAGTTGCTAGTCCAAAATGGTCACTGTGGCTTTTTCTGTAGTCAATAGAGAGAAACTGCTAGAAAGAATGATTTATCAGGAACTTATCAGGCACCCTTCTTGGTATGAGATGTGTGGGACAACTGACCACAATTACAATTCCTTGACAACAGCTGGAAAATAAGCAGTTGAGGCTGGGTCCTGAATAAATGCAAACTCTTTTCTACCTTTGTCAGGTTGGACTCTTGTGCATTAGGGCATGGAATTTGTCTTCTGCACTCTTCCTGAATGTGAAGTTGAAAACAGGGTTAATTCCATAAGGCTTGAGGGAACAGTTTAACAGAGCGTATCTCATGGTTGCTCTTGCAGACACACGTGTGTCTGTATACGCACACAGATGCACGCTATAGTCACTATGACAATGCAGTGGTACGACAACACAGACACTAGTCTAGCACTGCAGTGCTCGAACGAGCACCAAAAAACTTCCTGCATCTTAAGCAGCAGAAACAACAGAGCATATGAATTCCCTAATACATAAATATGTGCCTGTTTCTGCTGCTTACCTGAGAAATGTTTTCCAATACGAGTTAATAGAATTCCTTCAGTAGAAGCTGAAGACCTTGTTCAGGAAAGTATTTGATGGAGGATTATTTTATGCATAGATTTGTCGTGCTGCCTTCAGGAGGACTGAAAAACATGCAAAAGTTAAGTAAATGTCATCGTGGTGAAACAATGCATCTATCTAAATCGGGAAAAGACTATAATTGATCGGGCTCATCTCGAAGGTCAGATGCTGCCAAGTGTTGGTATTCGGGGTATCTTGGTTTACTCTTCAAAGAACTCTCCTTTTTGTAGTGCAACCGTTACAAATTTCTTTGCCACATTTTAATTCACAAATTTAATTATAGTTCAAACACCTGCAAGCAGTTATTAACATTTCCCTTTAACCAGATTCTCCCATATTTTATGATCTACACATACAACCCCCTAATTAAATATAGTTTGTTTTTATGCCCAATTTGCAGTTTCTGATTTTTTGCTTTCTTCATTAATTAGATAAGGAAAAAGCCATAGGGTTTTAATTACTCAAGATATGTGTGAACACACTTTCATTTTCAATTAAAGGTGAGATAGGATGTTTGAAGAGCAATTAACCAATGTAGTCATTTTTGCTTTATTATCTCGACAGAAAGCGTATATCAGGAGATGTTATCAGCAGGCCTGTTTGCACTTGCTAGGAATCTCTTGGGATTATCTTAAATGGAAACAAATTCAATTGTAAGAAGAAGAATTAAGAACTGATTGCAGCATTCATGGTTTCCTTTAGCAAGATCATTCCCAGTTAGACAGAGTCTAACTTCACTAGTGGATTTTACTGGGTTAATCTGGCACTCGGTGTATATCCCCTCCGGTGAAGCAAACACTGATTTCAGGGAGTTCAAAGTCAGGTTTAACACACACTGGTAGTCTAGCTCCTTAATTTTACGAGCAAAATATGTATATGAATGTGTGAATTGCTCATAAAAAATCTTTCCAAAGGGAAAGAAAAGTCAATGGGATGATAAATGCCAGTGAGAGGAGACTAAATACACAAGGAAAGACCACAGGCAAAGTCCATAATTCACTGCTCATGCCCTTTGATAAAGAACTGAATGAGCTGGACGGGTGTGTAATACACCTTTGCTAAGGCATGTCTCCTCAGTCTCCAAGACATCATCCATATAGCCACATTTCTCACCACTGAGTGAGATGCACTGGTGAGCATCTCATCCTGCCTGGTGAGTCACAGTGACTGCTTTGAATTATCTGTTTTACAGGAATGACAATGCCTCTGCTTTGTCTTGCTGTCCCTCTCTTACACTTTGTACCGTACAAAGCCCTTCAAACCCATCACCTGTTCTCTGCTCTGAATAATGTACAAATGGGTGTCTATACTGAAGCTGTCAGAACCAGCAGTAAACAAACTGCATGCATAAAGGAAACAATCTCTGCTGCAGTTTTAACCTGGATTGAGGGAATTACAGACATAACCCTGACATTACATATGTTTTATTCCTTGTAAATTAAGCAAAGAAGATAATACTGACTTTACTTCATTTTGCAGAGATGGCTCTACTAATCTGAAACCATCCACTGAGCACCCCTCAGCCAGATTTCCCTGTTTTGTTCTTAGGTTTCATCATCTTCTGGAGATGATGAAACCACCCTGGGTTTAGTTCTGCAAAATCACAATCATATGTACTGTCATTTCAGCACATTGCAGCATTGGACAGTTAGTCTGCTTAAAAATTAAACAGGCTAAAGCAGATGCAATAGACAGTTATCAAACAGTTACAGCTTTGGGGAATCTACTTTTGTGTAGAGTAACCAAGACCTTAAGAGTAGAGACAGTACCAAACCTTCGGAAATGCAGTTTGACTTGGACCTGATCTTGATACCACTTTTATTTAAAGCAGTCGAGTTACCTAGGATGTGCTCAAAACCCACCTAATATTTGGAACAGCCAAGACATACATTTTTATGGCTAGTAACACAGGTCTTAGCTTTCTTTTGTCACTATAGTCTAAAAGGATTTAGGACTAAGGAAGTCTTTGGGATAACACTGCTCTGGACACAAAGGCTGTATAAATTTAACAGTGTTTGGGCACAGACCCAAGCAGGTGAATGATGCTATTGACATTGGTAAACTACCTGAATCGTCCTTGGCAACCCTTGGTTCTCATTTACCTTACAATCTCCTAAGAAAAGCAAGGCAGAGCTCAAGAGTTAAATCTGTCCAGAACATGGCCAGATGTTAAAATCTTGGTGAGTTTAATGGTGTGTGTAGTAAGTTTAATTTTAGTGGATGTTGGGGCTGGAGGACCGTCCTTAGTTGATGACTAAAGGACAAATATCATAGTTTGTCAACGTTGGACACTTGCTTTAGGTGGGGACCCGTCATGTGGTGATAGAGGGAGCCTAGGTGGCTTGTTCAGAATGCTCATGTATCTTCAAGCCTAAGGATAAAGGAGAAAAATTATGGCTTACACCCTTAGGCTTTTCGTTTACCCCAGTTAATGAAGAAAAGGATAACAGACTTTGCAAAGGATCATACAACATATTGGGTTGGAAGGGACCTCTAAAGATCATCTAGTCCATCCCCCCTACAACGAGCAGGGACACCTCTAACTAGAAAAAATTGCTCAGACCACCATCAAACCTGACCTTGACTGTCTCTAGGGATTGAGCCTCCACCACCTGCCTAGGGAAGCTGTTCCAGTGATCCACCACCCTCAGATTAAAGACCTTTTTCCTAATGTCCAGCATAAATCTACCCTTTTATAGGTTAAAGCCATTGCCCCTCATCCTATTGTTCCATGCCTTTATGAACAGTTCTTTCCCAGCCTTCTTCTAGGCCCCTTTCAGGTATTGGAAGGTCACTCTAAGGTCCCTGCAAAGCTGCCTCCTCTTCAGGCTGAATAACCCCAACTCTCTCAGCCTGGAGAGAGGTGCTCTGCTCCAAAATAATGTCATTTTAAAAAACAGTTGGAAAGGTTTTTTTAAATCCCTTCTCAACACTGTTTTAACACTATGGGTTTCCAATTAAAAATGTAAGAATAGGGTGGGGGTTTTAATTTGTTTATTGAAATCACAATGTACCTAATTAATCACAGAATCATACAACATAGTGATGTTAGACTTTGCAAATGTCTGGCTTAAAAGGGTTGTTAAAAGAGGTTTTGTTATGACTATTAATGCTGCTGGCTTTAATAGATTTGGGTTTTAAAGCCCAAAGTCCTGGTGGAGACAACTAAAGCCTTTCCAGATCTAGTTCATTAGCATTGAACTACTGCTCCTGAAGACTGGCTTTTTCAATGAAGGAAGTGTTTGGCCCAAATTTTCTTCAGAGATTCTGAAATGTATGTGTAGTCACCCAAAATACGTGGTCTAGTTTTCGAAGAGCTTGACATTCGCCGCTGCTGCATGAATGCCAAATCCTCACCACCATGGAGAGCAAGAGCATCTCTTTGGAAGGGTTTACGTGAGTTTTATGTATCAATGGGGCCAGTATTTCTGAGAAGATGTTCATGTCTATGTGTGCCTTCATGTTTAAGGTGAGGAATTCAGACAAGAGACTTGATCTTGATTTCCAGAAGGCACCATGTGATAACCCCCTAAGAAAATAAGATCTTCTCAAGGTGTTCCGTGTTAGATGTGCAAAATGGAAGCTCACATTTGAAATTCACTAAAGATACCCACAGGCAGTTATCACATACAGGATTCTCCAGTTTTAATTAGCAGATAATGAATCGTTCCATAGAGGGATAATGTTTAAAAAAAAAAACAGGAACAAGAAATGCAGAATGAGATTGAGGGGGTAAAGCAAACTGCATTTCAGTAATAAACAAATATTAGTTCAGAAATATTAGTTTGAGTCTGGAAAGTATAATTATTTGAAACCACACAATACCACAATGGAATGTGGTTTTCTGTGATAATTTTCAAGCTTAAGGTACTCAGAGGCATTTATCTTTTAAGAAAGTAAATATATGAACTGCATATTTAGCTGTCATAGAGCATTGTAAAAGATATCTGGATTTATTTGGCAGTTAACAACATGGCCTGGAGCAGTTAATATTTTTTTATTTACAGAGCTCAGTGCTGATAGTGGACAACTAATAGACATTCTTAATTGGCTTTTAACTACTGATATCCTGTTACAATGCTTTC
Source organism: Phoeniculus purpureus (assembly GCA_028565055.1). Lineage (NCBI taxonomy): Eukaryota > Metazoa > Chordata > Aves > Bucerotiformes > Phoeniculidae > Phoeniculus > Phoeniculus purpureus. Next base: position 12,367 of record JAOXOE010028683.1, read on the forward strand.
TGCTTTGCCCAATGGCAACAGCATTCCTGAAGATCTCATAACGAGTTTAATATGTGGCTGATTTGAGTTACCATTTTATTGCTTATGCAAATGTTGTAGAGCAAGAAGAGGGGTCAGGAACAAGGACAGTTGTGGCACGTTTCTTCAGTCAGTGCCTGTGGTCAACAGTGTTGGAGCTTCTTCCTGTTAATGTTTCCTCAATGTAGAACTACTGGCCCCTTTCCTTGCAGAAAGTCTCCAAACAGCAGAATTGATGTGAGGAATGCAGTCATCCCGACTGGTGGATGGTGATGCAAGCTTTGATTGAATTATCACAGCAACAATTGTTCTCTTTGCAGGCAGCAGCCATAAAGTAAGGCTGGCATCACCCTGAGTAACCAGCTTGTGTTTATGAACTGACCTCACTACTGCTGGCACATGAAAAAATGTTGGCCAGGCAGGGGCAGAAATTGCCATTGAGACTGTAGATTTGTGTCCTCAGAGCTGAAGGAGTTGGCACTGTTAGCTTACAGTCTATTTTTCTCTCTTCCTTCCCTGCTTTATTACAAATAAAAATCTCACCAGCAAGGACAGAACCAAAACAGAGGGCTGTACAAAGTACTGGCTTGGCCATAATTGCAAAAAGCAGCCCCCCTTTAAGTCGGGAGCAACTAGAGGCTGATACGTCATGGGAGACTTGTGAAACAAATCCAAAAACTCCAAAGCTTGGACATAGAGCCAGAAGGGAGAGAGAATGAAGGATTAGCATGAAGCAGAGCAGATGTTTTGGAAGCTGAGTCAAGGACCTCCATGGCCAAGAGAAGATTGAGGCAGAGTAGTCATCTTGTCTTAACAGACGGCTCCTCCTGAAGTGTGTAGCCTGTTCCTGAGCACTGGATAGTGAAGAAGCCCTCAGAGGGGTCCACTGATGTATCGCTCCTAAGTATTTGAAAAAGATGACATGTTCTTATGTCAGTAGATGGCACTGTTTCTATGGGCTACTGAGGTAGCCAGACACGCAGCCGTGTCGCCTTCATTTAGTCTACACGTGGACAAAACAAAAAAGAACGAAAACAAAGACCCTCAAACCACACCTTACAAACAAAAAAATCAGTAGTAAAATAACATGTTTTTAATGTTATAAAACTAGTACCCCAAATACTGAAAATGCCCAAATTAATCTAAGTTTGCTTGTTCTCTGCCACTCTTCACTCTTAAGTCTTGTGGTGAAGCCTTATCGTCCAGTCTTCACTCACATGCTCCCGTTTTCATTTGACTTCCAAAGTTAATGCAATGAGCAGAGTCGATTTGAAGAGAAGGCAAATATATGGGAGACAGGATATGCTTTATGGAATTCTAATCTTCACTAGTCTTGTGTTTTGAGGGCTGGGCAGGGGCACTGCATTTCTGTCTGAGAAAGCAAGCTGGGGATGTTAACCAAGTTGAGCATGAAGAGTGAACTTGTTGCATCTAGCCTGAGCGGCACGTAGGGTATTTGTGCTGTGGTGGTTCTCCTGGTTGTGTGGCCACACTGGTGTATGTTGGCAATACCCACACAACCAAACTCCTGAAGTGCCTACTGGACAGGACAAAAATGAGGATTCAGTTAAGCCACATGTAGTGATTGCATGGGAATCCCTGTCAACCAACAAGATCCATCTCGCTACGATGTCTATTTTATGGCTCGTAGGGCTTTGCTATTTGTGGTCATTTAATGTGTTTTTAAAAGATTACTTCCTAATTTTATTTTTAAGCAAATGCAGGAACATCATCAATCACATGCAACACCTGTCATGCGTGTCTCAGGGATAATACATCAGCCTCTGCCACTCGTACTGGCAGATGGACAGAGCTAATTGCCAGCCATGGGTAGCAGCATGTGACTGAGGTGAGACACTTGAACAGATCTGACCAGTGAAGAAAACACAGTACTGGACACTTTGGGGTCTCATTAAGGGAAACAGGTCTCAATTGTTGCAAATTTTCCCACTTAATCCCATCAGTCTCATTTGCATCTGCTCTCACCTCATTTTTCACTGCCAAAATTTCCACTCTCGCGTTTCAGCATTGCTTGGGCTTAGCTGATACTTGTCTTTTTCAATAGCTAGTTCTGACTCCTACTCCCTGGCTCAGTTCCTTGTCTCTCTCACATTGCACTGCTAAATCAAACACGCCATTTCCCTATCAATGCTTAATCAGTCCCTCTGCTTATCCTGCTTCTTCCTTCCCTTCCTGTTTTCTCAGTTTTTCTTTCCTAGCAGTCCTTGTTGTCTCAGTGTCTGCTAAGGCAGAAGATATTATTTCACCCTGATACTGCAGCTCCTGTTGGATCTTCATTTGCAATTCATCCTTTCCAGAACTGGTTCCACTTCCAGTCTGCCCCAGGCACCCAGATACCATTCCCCTTGACATCAGCCCCAGTCTGATATTCCCTAGTCCTCTTCTTTGTGAGTCAGCAAGTTCTTGTGAATCAGCAGGTTTTATCTACTCTTGGGTTTATTCAGTATTTTTCCCTCCTTCTCTCCTCCTAGTTTCTTTTAGACTGACATTACAGATTCCTCCTTTCAATATCTCTTCCCTGTTATTTCCTGTGAGTGTGGAGGAACAGATGTCAAGAGAATATGAGAAGCATGTAGTCACTGATGTCCCTTGGTACCAGCCAGAGTGCAATGGGTGGGAAGATGAAAAGAACCTGTGCAGTATCAAACTCTGGTAAGTCCAGCCACTCTGTAGTGATCCTGGATGAACCATCATATAAATAAAAACACAGAGTATGTAAAGACTGTAGAGTTAAACTGACAGAGAAGGTGCTCAGTCTTGACTTCAGCAAAGCATTTGGCAGTCTCACACAGCATCCTCACAGCCAAACTGAGGTAGTGTGGTCTAGATGATCTGGTGGTGAGTTGGATCATGAAGTGGCTGTAGAATAGAAACCAGAGAGTGGTGGTCAATGGAGTCTAGCTGGAGACCTGTATCTAGTGGAGTGCCCCGGTGGTTGGTGCTGGGACCAGTCCTGTTTAATCTATTCATTAATGAGTTGGATGAGGGATTAGGGTGCACTGTCAGCAAGTCTGCTGATGACACAAAGCTGGGTGGTGTCACCAACACCCCAGCAGACTGTGCTGCCATTCAGCGAGATCTGGACAGGGGAGAAACTGAATTAACTATAACAAGGGTAAGTGTAGAGTCTTGCATTTGGGCAAGAACAACCCCAGTTACCAGTATAGCTTTGGGACTGATGTGTTGGAGAGCAGTGTAAGAGAAAGGGACCTGGAGGTCCTAGTGGATGACCATGAGCCAGCAATGTGCTCTTGTGGCCAAGAGGGCCAACAGCATCCTGGGGTGGATCAGAAAGGGGGTGGTT